>JAPIVC010000299.1:227500-381036 GCA_030586385.1 Camponotus fellah | reverse complement strand
ATAAAGACAATGAATGCTATATTTCATCATGGTTCATCTATTAATGAAGGACATTATGTAGAGAAGGAAAATCTAGTATTTGGGTTGAAGTTGATGATATGCAAATTAAAAAAAAGGCAATGGCCTAGAGGTGCTAAAGATATTTCTATAATATTTTTACAAAAGATAGCAAATAATATATATTAAATGTTATAAAATAAAGTAATTAAAAAATTTTGTATTAAAAATACATTTTTATGATATCCAATTTGATTACAATTTAATATTCTGTAATTAATAGTAAAATTATAACTAAATTATAAAAAACTCACTTTTTTATTTATACATTTATTAATGGATTAGATCAACAATAACTTATTAACGATAATTTATTAATTAATTAAAAGGCATAGATTAAGAATGATAAATGTATCTTTCTAATAACATACTAATTTATAGTGATTTGTATTATTTTTTTTGTATTATTTTTATTCTAAACAAATCTTGATTTTTATAGTAAGCAAAGAGGAAAATTGTTTTTTGATGAAATATAAGGAGTTGTTGATGCGTTTTTTATTTATTTTAAAATGTTTAACATATACTAAAAAAATAAATGATATAATTCTAAAAAAATACCTTTTTAAAAAAAAGGTAAAAAAGGCGCCAAACTTAAAAGTGTTGTTTAATTTCCTAAATTTGTTAAATATAAATTAACGATATGTTTCCATTTTATTGGCAGCGCCAAGTTTTTTTAAATTAAAATTTTATGTTTTGTATACATTTTTAGTTTTTAATTTTTAATTAATAATAATAATAATATCATTATAAATATAATATATATATATATATATATATAATATATAACATATATAATATAATCTATATAATATATATAATATATAATATATATATATATATATATATATATATATAATATTATACTAATTTTAAAAGAAATTACTTATCGCATAAGATTATATTCTTGGCGCAATTTTTTCATATCATTATTTTTGTAGAACATATTATAATAATTATTATATATTAAAATACTTTATTGTGTGTGCCGCATGAAATTGGCGCCTTTTTTTACCTTTTTTTAAAAAGGTATTTTTTTTAGAATTATATTTCTTACCTGCGTGAAATTTAAATTTGGACACATGGAAATACTTTCTTTCTGGAGGCTGTATGAAGTGGTATAATCCTTCGGCGTGATATTGCCTTTGTCAGTATTAAACCTTTCAACAAAACACATAAAATTGTTCCAAATATAATTTGCATTTTTCGTAAACGTTTTACAATCAGTTTCCGTTAAATCCTCAGTTAGTTGCTTTTTTCACTCTACTTTCGGATATGCTAATCGAATTGATATTAATTCATATATATACATATATTTTTAATAAATTCCTTAAAACTCAGTTTTGACGAATCGCAAGTTATTATCTTCTAATATTATGTTTTTAGATTTCTTTTTATGGTTACGATCACAACATATATATAGAATTAAAATCTTTAAAAATTGTTTCATAAAAAAGTTATATATGTATAAAACAAAAATAGTTCTATAAATAAAAATAATTATATGTATATATAATTGTTGAATTTGAATTTTATGTATTACTAACTAAACTTTTTATATTAATTTATTTCTGAGTATCTTGTCTTTGACATAGGTGCACGTTTACTGTATAAAAAGATATTCTAATTATAAGAAAAGTAAAAATAAATTTAAAAAAAATGAATTTCTATACGTTTTCTGTACAATCACATAATGCAGTTTAAATCAAGTGATACGTAACGTCTTACCGTTTTTGCACTAGTATAAATAAGTACAAATTTACAGTAGCGTATACATAACTGAAATAAATAATATAATTAATTGTACGAGCTAATATTATCATTATTATAATATTTGCATTGAATAACCTTATAATAACGCATATAATATAATTTTACTTAATATTAACTTAACATAATACTTAATAAAATATAATATAATATAAAAATTTATAATATTAATTACTTTATTATTTTAATTCTACTATTAATTTTATATACACACAGTCTTTATATACGACAGTCTTTATTAAGTACCAGTGTACATTAGTGCATCCAATCAAATTCCCTTTTCTCCCACTATAAATCAGTTACTCTGTTTCCAAAAAAATGTGATAAATACTTTAATTACGTGAAATATAATTAAAAATAATTCTGTGATGCTTCGATCTCCTTTGTTACATATATTCAGTCCATTCATATATTATTATAAATGATATACATTGTTATTTTCAAAAATTTTTTTTATATTATTAAAGAGACATTCTGCATAAGAATATTTTTTAATAATTTAAACTTTAATATAACAATCACTTTTTAAATTTCTTCGCGGATAATAATAGATGTATTTTTAAACATTTTATAAATTTATAAAAACGTTTTACTCACCAACAAAGATATATGTACGTGCAAGAATTTTTTCGAAATAATACACCGTACTTGTGTGTAAATATATATTTATAAATTATTATTATAGTTATATATATATATATATACAGGGTGTCCGCCGATTTTCGACCTTAACGAAATAAATAAGTAGATTGGCTCAAATTAAGAAGAAATTATCTACATTGTTTTGGGATTGTCGCAATAATTATGGAAAAATTAAATAAAGAAGATCGGCCAATCTACGTGAGTAGAAGCGCGCGGCGACGAGAGCCATCCTACTGTAATCTGATACTAGTCGCGCCGCGAAGCGGTGGACGGGTCTCGCTTGAGACATGATGCGATATATCGCAATACCGCGTCGAAAAATGACCCGTCCTTTTAGTGGCAAGAAAATGATGCGCTATCATTTCTACACCACCTTGCGGTAGATAGCATGGTGCACTTTTTTTATAGTGGTTTCTCCCATAGGCCTATTTCACTCTCAATTTGAAAATTATTCAAAATGCCATTACTATACGCTGAATGTATCTTAAATGTAAAAAATTGATGGTGACAGTACCTTTACAAAAATTGATCCGCGATTGAAAATCCCTCGATAAAATGTATTGCACATGTATTGTTGATAATGATACGATAATAAAATGCTTCACGAATCTTTTCTTCATCTCGTACACGAAGGCGTACTGGGGGCACGGGTCGTGCATAATATCAGGATAACCGGTCATTTTTCGGCGCGGTATTGCGATATATCGCATCATGTCTCGAGCGACCCGCCTATCGCTTCGCGGCGCGACTAGTATCGGATTACAGTGGGACGACTCTCGTCGCCGCGCGCTTCTATTCACGCAGATTGGCCGATCTTCTTTATTTAATTTTTCCGTAATTATTGCGACAATCCCAAACAATGTAGATAATTTCTTCTTAATTTGAGCCAATCTATTTATTTATTTCGTTAAGGCCGAAAATCGACGGACACCCTGTATAATATATTATAGTTATATATACAGGGTAGGTCATTTTAATCTTCGGACGTAAATATCTTGTATAGTAAGCAAGATGGAAAAAAATGTTTAAAACAAAAGTTTTTTGACTATGGGAGGGACATAAGATGGTACTATTGGTTTGACCTTGAAGAGTCATTTGAAGGTCACATAAAGATCACCTTCAATTTCTTAAATGGAACCTACATTTTCTAATTACATATTCTTGTAGCTTATCTCGAGAGCTCTCCAAAATACTATAATTAAATGGTTTTTCATTAAGTACTTTTCGAGTTATAAGGTTTGAAATAATATCTTAATTTTACATAAACCATAAAATATCTAGTAAAATATTCATTTTTCGATTATCTTACCTTAATACTTTTATGTACAAAATAATGGGAGGAATCAATTGGTGTAAAGAAAAAACATAGTTGTTTCGAATAAGAAATACGTAATTTGCAATTAACAATTACATTTTTTCTTCGAAACAACTGTTTTTTCTTTACAATTGATTCCTCTCATTATTTTGTACATAAAAGTATTAAGGTAAGATAATCGAAAAATGAATATTTTACTAGATATTTTATGGTTTATGTAAAATTAAGATATTATTTCAAGCCTTATAACTCGAAAAGTACTTCACGAAAAAACACTTTATTATAGAGCTTTGGAAAGCTCCTGAGATAAGCTATAAGAATATGTAATAAAAAATAGCAGGTTCCATTTAGAAAATTGAAGGTAACCTTTACGTGATCTTCAAATGATTACACAACATCAAATCAATGACACCATCTTATGTTCCCCTTATAGTCAAAAAATTTTTGTTTCAAACATTTTTTCCATCTTGCTTACTATACGAGATATTTACATCCGAAGATTAAAATGGCCTACCCTGTATATTTATAAATTGTTATATATAGTTAATGGAGATAGAATAATAAATGTAGTTCATTTTTACAATTGCATATTTTTATAATCATGAATATAATTTGAATTTATAAGTTATTAAATATAAAGATAAAATTTATGTGTATAATTATCTCAAATGATGTAAAAAATTCATGCATGATAACTGTTATAAATTTAAAAATAATTATATCATTATATTTATATATTCACAACTAATTTTAGAAGATTATTTGCGTTTTCCCTTTCATTCATAAATCTTACAAACAGTTTGTAATTATTGGTCATACATAATGTCGAAAATTAATTATATTTCCATGTTGAAAAAAATATTGTGTTCGCGATAACGCGGAGAAATAAGCAAGGCGTGAGCGCGACTCGAGAACGTGGAAATCGAAGAGACACCAGATATGTTAATAAAAATATATATATAAATATATATATAACGGTTTTGTTCGTATCTCAATACTCACGGGCGCAAGCCGTTCTTTCCGAACAGAGAAATGATCGAAAATTAGTACTTAGATTTGTATCTTTGAATTACGCAAGCAACGGAAAAACGTTTAAAGGCGATAGAGCGATAGAGCGATAAACGCGTGCTGAAGACTTCGAGCAATAAGAGCGCCGCGCTCGCCGGGCTCGTTAATTTATAATCGAGCCCTTCTAGAAAGATCCCAAAATTTCAAGAGCTCGACTGTTACTGAACTCTGTTTTTAAATTTACTGTCTAACGCATTATTTATAAAATCTTGGATCTTTCCAGAAGGGCGAGTGTTGTTTGTATCATATCAGACAAAGCGAGATATCGTTTTAACGGCTGCCAGGCGCCAAATGCGCGAACGCGCCCTCGCCTTCGCTTTGAATTCGAACATTCCGCCCGCCTTGCCTGAAGCCTCGGGCGAAAGACTGTGCAGGGAAGCCAGGAATCGCAGCGTTTTTTTTTCATGATCGTGAATTAAGTGGAAGCGACGATATGAATTAGCGACATAGTTAGCTATGAGCAGCTTGCACAGATAAGTGCTCAAATCTCGCAGCCTATTTACAATAATTATTCACACTGTTCTTTGGTTTTATAAATGTATCGTCTGGTGAATTAGTTTCACAGACGGGTAGGAGGACAAGCTTAGCGATCGGTCGCTTTAATAATGAGCCAGCAGTGCGGACGGTGACAACGCGCACCTGTCTGTCTTCTCCGGGGTGAGGACTATGCGAGCCAGTGGCCACCGGGTAGGCGGGATGTTGTCTTGGCAAAGATCGATCTCGAACCTCGTTTCTCTTTGCCATTTGGAATGATATGCGAGAGTATGGAAGTACTCCCTGGCCCAACGCTTCCAAAAATGGTCCCGCATTCGCTGCAGCAATCTCCAGCGATCAATTCGGCTGATCCACGAGAGACGGCTCAGGTACGGAGGGCGGAACCGATCAAAAAATGCCTCGGAGTCAGGGCGGTGAGGTCCTCGGCGTCGTCAGGGAGGCCGGGAGGGGCCGGGAATTCAGGCACGCTTCAACCTGGGAAAGAAGGGTCGCCATCTCCTCAAAAGTGAGAGTGGCGTTTCCGATGACCCGACGTACGTGGTGCTTCATAGATTTTACGGCAGCCTCCCAGATTCCACCGAAGTGTGGGGCAGACGGCGGGTTGAATTGTCAGCGGATGCCGTCGCACACTAACTCGCCCTGGTTCCGCTGCAGCTCTGGATTGCTGGCAGCAAAGAGTCGTCGTAGCTGGGTGTCGGCTCTCACGAAATTCATCCCGCAGTCGCTCCATATCGTCCGACAAAGTCCTCGATGGGAGATGAAACGCGGGAAGGAACGCGTCGGTGATGTAATTGGACACCGGTTCCAAGTGGACGGCCCGGGTGCATAGGCAAACGAATACCGCGATGAAAGCTCGGTAGGATCGATGACCTCGCTCTCGAGTAGTCCGCATCTGTACGGGTCCAGCGTAGTCGATCCCCACGTCTTTCGAAGGGCCTTCCCGGAATCACCCGCTCGCGAGGTAAGTCGCCCATTAGCTGCTGCGGGGTAGCCGCCCGCCAGCAGGTGCAAAGTGACGGATGATCCGCTTGACCGCTCGGCCTTGGGGCATACAGTAACGCTGACGCACCATCGCGAGCGTGAGCTGCGTTCCGCCATGAAGAGTTCGACGATGACAGGTCTGGACGACCAATCAGGAAAAATGGGAGTCAGACGGCAGCACAACAGGATTTCGCTCGTCGTCCGATAAGAGGCTGTTCTTGAGGCGGCTTCCAACCCGCAGGATTTCCAGAGAGTCTAAAAAGGATGCAATTGGGCAAGTCTACCTCGATCAAGCGCCCGGCATGACGCAAAGACTGAAGCTCCTTGTTGTAGTAACAGGATTGCATCAGCCGAATCCACAAGAGCCGCGCCTCCTCTATCTTGTCCGTCGTCAGGATAGACCCCCAAGGCCCTGAAGAAAACTTAGCTGCTAGCTGGGCGCCTTGCTGCCTAGACCATCGGAGGTACCAAGATGTGACGCGCAGCAGCCGTTGAGGGAAGAAAACCGCACGAGCTCGTCGAGCTCCTTGGGGGGTGACCTTAGCGCAGAGACCTGAGAGGTCATTCGGATTTCGGGCAAATTGTCCAAAGCGGGCAGCGAATCAGGAGCCGACCATGCTGAGGAAGTAGTGACAAGTTAAAGGGGGCCTCGCCACCACAAGCCGTGCCCCACGAGAGCAGCCGATGAGAGACCTCTAGACGCGCAGTTCGCAGGATTCTGAGGCCCGGGAATGTGATGCCAGAAGCCGTCGGGAGCCGCCGTCTGGATATTCGATTGGCAACGTACGTCTTCCATCTAGTTGAGTGACCCCGGATCCAACTCAGGACCACGGTGGAGTCTTATCAGAAATGCAACGGAACACCGGGCAACCTCAAAGTGCATCGAAGATGTGTGGCTAGTCGGACCAATAGCACGACGGCGCAAAGTTCCAGTCGGGGCAGAGAGACCTGTTTGAACGGTGCGACCTTAGTTTTGGCGGCCAGGAGCGAGACAACCCAAGAGGCATCGATAACTTGCCGCAGGTACACGACGGCGGCAAGGCTCGTTCAGAGGCGAAACCATGAAGCTCGGGGACAGCGCGGGAAGGTGACGTGTGGACGAAGCGTGGGACCCTGATGTCCTCCAGACGCGGCAGCTCATCCCGGAATCGTTTCCAGAAGCGGGTAGACTCTTCATCCAGAGGGCGGTCTCAGGCTAGTCCCAGGAGCCAGGTCCCTTGGAATGCGATCTTGGCGCCCACGGTCGCAGGAGCCAACTATCAAGGAGGGTTGAACAGCCGGGAGATCAGCGACAACACTGATCTTTTGGTAATGGACGTCACAGTGATGTCGCGGGTGAGAAGTCGTCTGTCCGAGGGTGCCACTGTAAGCCCACAGTCGCGTGTGTTTCGTAAGGTTGCCAAGCCGAGGTTCGCGCATAATCTCCAATTCAAGTCGATATCTACATCAAATGTAATTACAACGATAAAAGTAATAGACGCAAATTATAATTATAACGATAAAACTTAATATCAATAATAATAAGTAATATTTTTCCGGTATTATTCCAGGAATGCTCGAAATATCTATATTAATCAAAAATATAATTTCAGTATCTTTGTGTATGTATGTTTTTACAAATTTATTTTTATTTATGACTTTATTACCAAAATTTAATTTGTTTAAATTTTAGGCTTATTCACATCTAAAAAAATTAGCACATAATATTATAATATCTATTATAATATCTATTATAATATAATATTATAATATCTATTATAATATCTATGCAGCACAGAATGTTACAATTACTTTGCAACAATATGGCAATATTACAAATTACAATGCAACATTATGGAAACATTGTAGAAATATAAATTAACAAAGTATGAATTAGATATTAGCAAAATGATATTTATATTTTGAAAACAGTGTAAACCTATAACAATCTTTAATTTATCTATAAAAATAATGTAATAATATATTTTTTATATTTGTATATATGCGATAAATTTTACTTTTTTGCAGAAATCAAATGAATTAATGAACAGAAATAATATCAGTAGAGTAAATATAATTGTAAGCTAAAGATAAGCATTGCTATTTTTTTATTAAAATATAGATAACATTTTATATCAGTGTTTCAATATATTTTTACCTTATGTACGAATACGACGTTAATCTTCAAAGATAATATATTTTTTTATTATATTCATAATAGATACTATTATATCTATCATTATATTTTTCAATGCATTTTTATATATTTTTTACATGCAAATATATAATTATAAAGGATTTTCAAAATTTTTAAATAAAAATATAATTAGTAATGTTTAATTAATTTTATAGCTAATGTTTATATATGTATAAAATACCCATTATAAAAGTGAATAAAACATTTAAAATAAAGAAAATGATTCGTAAGTAAAGATTTAAAGTAATTTTGTAAAAATATAATATTTTATGTTATATGATTATGTTTAAATATAATTTTACAATATATTATCTTAGATATGATTATCTTAGATATTGCAAACTTCTATTTATATCAAACTTTTTAATTTAATTATATGTTTCCAAGATATTTAGCCATCAAAAACAAAAATATTTTATACGTAATATTATTAAATGAATGCAATAACATTGTATTCTTTTTAATATATTATTCTGTAATATTGCTACAATGTTTCATTGCAAAAAGTGGACATTTTAACTTTATCACATCATATAACAATGACTCAGCAGAGTTTCGCAATCGATTTGCATTGTTATTATTGCAATGTTTCAATGTAATTATTTGTCAATATATCTGCAACCTTATTGTGCTGTATGGATATTTTCATTTGCTTATCACGTTTGATACCACGTGTTGAAAAAATAAATCTTTCAGCCAACCATGTAAAAGTTTCCTCATATTCAGGGTATATCAATATGAAGCGAAATTGATATAAAGTTCCCGATTGTAAATTTTCGATATATTATTCCTTTGTTATAATTCATTTTAATATAATTCGTTGTTTGCCACTTTTCTGTTGCAATGTTTTTGTACTCTAGTGTACAAAAAACAGATTAATGTTTGAAATCCATGAAATGTCCATGCTATTTATGTTGGCCTCGTTCAAAGTAATATTGTTTGGTTCTGAGTATATGTGATCGATTTTGCTTAAACTCTCATTGTGGAAATCGCTGAAATTATTTGGATACACATGCACGTATCAAGTAATCTTGTACTGGTAGCGACAAGTTAATTTTTGTGAAAAATCTGCCATACGTTTCGGCATATTGATAAATTGTTTGCTCTTTTATTCTGTGCCTTTCACTAATGAAACTGACTTCCAATGCACTTCGTAGGTTATGGTCACGCAGTTTTGTTTCTTGAGTGGCATCCAACGAACTACTGCTACAGTAGGCGTCGAAGCTAAAACACTTATGTTTTCTGGTGCATTAAGCTTATCCAAATTAGTTTTTACTGGTATCACATTCGAATCGAATGGATTTATCGATAATTGATCAAAGTAAAAATTGCTTAAAGTAAACTTCAACTTGTATTCTGTAAATGGTATTAAGTTCTGAATCTCGTAATATCGCTCGTACATCTGTACATTAAATTTCTCAGACTTGTTGAGATTGTCGTCTAAACAGCTTATGAATATAGCATATATAGTAGTTGGTAATCTATGCTGATGCTGAAGTAATCTAGTGTCGCCGCATTGTTGCAAGTGAAGAGACATGTGTCATATATATCCTTTTTATATTATCTTTTTTGACAAAGCGATAAGATGTCTGAGCATCTGATGTGGCACAAGTATGAACCGCATCAGAAGCCCAGTCAAATTCAAATCTGCGCCTGTTTAATTTTATAATAATATTACGCCATTTATATATCGGTCATGACTATGATTCTGGTGTAGATCTTTTCAATTTTTGAAAATAAGACTGTGACATGGCAAACTTACAAGTGTTATGGCGCCGACAAGGCAATTTCTATCAGGGTATTTTCACATTAAATTGTTCTTTCTGATGTGCTGAGAAAATCCACTTAATCTTATATATAATTAATAATGTTAATATGTACGATCTTAAAATATTTAGAAAGCAGTTTGAACAAGCCCACATCTCTCAGAGCATTTGTACAATTCGACAGTCAATTCACAAAAAAAGTAAATGACATTTTTGTGACATTGAGGTAAAGAATCTAAATTCTCAATTTGTATTCTTTCATTTTTTTCTTTTTTTCTTAAATTCAACAACATAACTATATCAAAATGTTAATTCTATTATAATTTTGTTAGATATAAAATGACTAAAATTTTATTTTTTTTACAGATGGAACCAATCTGAATTTACCGATGAAATAATACAAGGATACACAGTGCAATGTGTTTTCATTGAGGACTTAAAAGAGATTCAAATCTGCGACAATAAAAATATCACAACTACAAAATTGGAGCACACGGTGCACAATCTTAAACCTAATACAACATATTATTTCTGAGTACGTGCACATACTGAACTTTTTGCTGGTTCTTACTCGGATTTAATCAATGTATCGACTACGCATGAAAATCCAATACCTAAATTAATTACTAATATTAATTACTAATATTACTAATTAATTATTAATAACGGATGTTGGCATCCATATATGGAACATAGATTCAAATACTATTAATAATCTCGTTGAACAATCGGACATAAGAGATGTCGCTTACTGGGCACAAGAACATAAAATTTATTGAATGCACGGAAATAATCTAATGACATTGGACATTACTGAAAATAATATCACAAAAATAGCTTGGTTTGATTTTGAGCTATATAACCTATATCTCTGCATTGACTGGGTAGCAAGAAATCTATATATGACCTATTATGATACAGACTACTCTTTCATTGTAAAGTTCGACTTAACAATGTGGGAAAATGGCATAATTAAATTTGAAGAGATTTTCAAAGCAAAAGAAACTCTTTTTTTTGAGCATTTAATTGTATCACCGTCTATTGGGTATGTTTACTACCTGAAAAAATAATTTTCCATTAAAGATTTATGCAAATTTGTAATTTTTTTTATAATTTTACGTGGTTTTATAATTAAAATCATAAGTAAAAAATAATAATAAGTTATTATATAATTATAAGAATTTCGAATTTTTACTACAAGTTTCCGTTTTTGTTGAAATAATGTTTTATAATGAGTAAAATAATTATACAGGGTGTCAGGAAATTTTTGACCTTAACGAAGTCAGGAGATAGATTGACTCAAATTAAGAAGGAAGTATCTGTATTGTTTTGTGATTGTCGCAATAATTAACGAAAAATTAAATAAAAAAGATCAGCCAATGCGCGTGGCTAGAAGCACACGACGGCGAAGGCGGTCTGACTGTAACATAATGGCGGCGTGCGGTGAAGCGATGATTGGAGAGGGGCGGAGCGATGAGTGTGTAAGCGCATGGCGAAGGCTCCTCCCCTCCCCAATCACCGCTTCTTACAGTCAGACCGCCTTCGCCATCGTGTGCTTCTAGCCACGCGCATTGGCCGATCTTCTTTATTTAATTTTTCGTTAATTATTGCGACAATAACAAAACAATAGAAGTCCTTCCTTCTTAATTTGAGTCAATCTACCTCCTTACTTCGTTAAGGTCAAAAATTTCCTGACACCCTGTATATTTTTTAGAATTTTATATCGCATGTCATACAATCGGAAGAATAGAGAGCATGGTATAATGAAATATCATCTCGATGAAAAAAACGAGCAAATTTTTCAGATAAATGAATCCCTTTGCAAACTTCGTGGGACTCATACGCATGATATATTTGATAACATGAATAATAAAGAGCCCTTAATTTACTGGATAGATTCTTATTACATAATTGTCACAAACACTAACTATTCTATGTGCGATACAATTTTAGACACGGAAAACAGAGGTGATGATTTCAGACTCCGATCTATAACAATTGACAAAACAAACATTTACATTTTAGCATATAATCGGCTTCAACATACTTATCATATCTACGTTTCGAAAAAGAAATATGCAAGTCTCAAGAGCGTAAGTATAGACAAATATATTGAAAAGATAATAAGCGCAGATAAACATACTTATATACATAAAATTTACACTTTTTGATAAATCTTTACAACCATATCCTCCAATGAAGTATCTGACACCTTACGAAAAAGTTTATAATTTTGAAAATGTGACTGCAACGACAAATAGCATCATTGTAAATTTTCCGGAGCCGGTTGTAAAGAGGGGATGCAACAAATATAATTTGCCAACTACTATATATACTATCTCCGTAAGCCATTGTGTAGACGATAATCTCAATAAGACTGTAGAATTCAAGGTGCAGACGTACGAGCGATATTACGAGATTCAGAACTTAACACTATTTATAGAGTACAAGTTGAAGTTTACTTTAAGCAATTTTTACTTTAATCAATTATCGATAAATCCATTCGATTCGAATGTGATACCAATAAAAACTAATTCGGGTAAGCTTAATGCACCAGAAAATATAAGTGTTCTAGCTTTGACACCTACTATAGCAGTAGTTCATTGGATGCCACCCAAGAAGCTGAACTGCGTGGCCATAACCTACGAAGTGCATTGGAAGACAGTTACATCGTGAATGGCACGCAACAAAAAAGCAAACAACTTATCAATGTGCTGAAAAGTATGGCAGACGGCAGATTTTTCACAAAGATTAACTTGTCGCTAGCAGTACAAGATTACTTGATATACGTGCGTGTATATCCAAGTAATTTTAGCGATTTCTACAACGAGAGTTTAACCAATATCGATCACATATACTCAGAACCAAACAATATTACTTTGAGTGGGGTCAACATAAATAGCATGAACATTTCATGGATTCCAAACATTAATTTGACGGTTTTTTCTACACTAGAGTACAAAGACATTGCAATAGAAAAATGGCAAATAACGAAATATATTAAAACAAATTATAACAAAGAAATAATATATTAGGCGATTCTTCCGAAAACGGCCGCGCTCCGATTTTCTTCAAATTTTGTAAACAGCTTCCATTTGGATAGAAAAGAAGTATATTAAAAGGATTTTTGGCGACTCAAAGGTTAACATACTTTTTAAATTATTTTTTGTATTTTCTGTATATTTTAATATACAACGTTTTGATGATGTTTACTTTGACATATATTAACATAAATGTCATTCTAAATAAGTATTTAAAAGTTTTAACCATCGCTCATTATTTATTATAAATTATAAACAAAAAATATTATATTAGGTGTACAAATAAGTTTCCGCGGTTTGACAAAAGATAGCACCACCAGAAGGTCATGTTGAAATTGTCAGATGTAAAACGTAATATCCCAAGTTTCGTCATCTGGCAACACCATAACCTTGAAGTATTAGTGATTCCGTATCAGCATCACGTAATTTTTTTCGTGCGAAAATGTCAAGTTTTGTGCCGAATAAGCGTCATTTGCGGGAACTTTTGATTTACTTCTTTAATTTGAAAAAATCTGCAGTTGAGGCGCATCGATTGCTTCTAGAAGCATATGGTGAGGCTGCTTTAAGTGAGAGAAGTTGTCAGGAGTGGTTTCAAAAATTTAAGAACGGTGAGTTTGACGTGGAGGACAAAGAACGCAGTGGAAGGCCGAAAGTGTACGAAGACATGGAATTGGCAGTATTATTGGAGGAAGATTCGTCCCAAACGCAAAAAGAACTTGCACTTACATTACAAGTGACTCAACAAGCAATTTCACATCGTTTAAAATCGTTGGGAATGATTCAAAAACAAGGAAATTGGGTTCCATATGAACTAAAGCCGAGAGATGTTGAACGCCGATTATGCATGAGCGAAATGCTGCTTGCCAGGCATAAAAAAAAGAGTTTTTTGCATCGTATAGTCACTGGTGACGAAAAATGGATCCACTATGATAACCCAAAGAAGAGAAAGTCCGGCGAACCATCAACATCGACAGCTAAGCCGAATATTCATGGAAAAAAACTCATGCTGTGTATTTGGTGGGATCAGCTTGGTGTCGTGCATTATGAGTTGCTCAAACCGAGCGAAACCATTACTGGAGCTCTCTACCGAACACAATTAATGAGATTGAGTCGGGCACTCAAGGAAAAACGCGCCCATTACTACTCCAGACACGACAAAATTATTCTCCTACACGATAATGCTCGTCCACATGTTGCGGCGGCGGTAAAAACTTACTTGGAAACACTCAAGTGGGAAGTTTTACCCCACCCGCCATATTCACCAGACTTAGCCCCTTCTGATTATCACCTGTTCCGGTCGATGGCACATGGTCTGTCTGAGCAGCGCTTTACATCATATGAAGATACCAAAAATTGGGTAGATTTGTGGATAGCGTCAAAAGATGAAGAGTTTTTCCGACGTGGTATCCGAATGCTGCCAGAAAGATGGAGAAAAGTGGTGGCAAGTGATGGAAAATATTTTGAATAAAACGTAATGTACCGTTCCTTCACAATAAATTCCTAATTTTTTATAAAAAACCGCGGAAACTTATTTGTACACCTAAACTGTATAATAACATTCAAGAAATGCATAAACAGGAAACGACTCCAAAATATTTGTTTAATAACAATAAACGAGCGAGATATTAATTTTTTAAGATTACACTGGAACTAATTACATGATTTTATATAACTTTATATAAAAAAAAATAACTACTTTGGGCGATAGACATTGGGCTACGCTACCGACAGTGCCGCCCGACCCCTCTCCGCGGGGAAGGCGGCTTAATGGGCGCGCTAAGCGCGCCCTACCGCCTTCCCCGCTCCGAGGGGCGCGCTCCGCGCCTCTTCCTAATCGCGTAAAAACAGTATGTTCTTAAAATACAAAAAATAATTTAAAAAGTGGCTTAACCTTTGAGTCGCCAAAAATCCTTTTAATATACTTCTTTTCTATCCAAATGGAAGCTATTTACAAAATTTGAAGAAAATCGGAGCGCGGCCGCTTTCGGAAGAACAGCCATATATTATATCGAAAATTTACAATCGGGAACTTTATACCAATTTCGCTTGATATTGATATACCTCGAATATGAGCAAACTTTTACATGGCCGGCTGATGAAAGATTTATTTTTTCAACACATGGAAGCAAACGTGGTAAGCAAATGGAAATACTCATACAGCACAATAAAATTGCAGATATATTGAAAAATAATTTCATTGAAATATTACAATATTGCAAATCGATTGCGAAATTCTGCAGAGTCAGTTGTTATAAGATGGGATAAAGTTAAAATATCCGCTTTTTGCAATAAAACATTGTAACAATATTGCAGTGTAATATATTGAAAAAAATGCAATGTTATTGCAATCATTTAATAATATTAAAATATTTTC
This sequence comes from Camponotus fellah, assembly GCA_030586385.1. Lineage (NCBI taxonomy): Eukaryota > Metazoa > Arthropoda > Insecta > Hymenoptera > Formicidae > Camponotus > Camponotus fellah. Next base: position 365,354 of record JAPIVC010000299.1, on the reverse strand, counting down.
GTTTTTGATGAATAAATATCTATCATATAAACATATAATATAATTAAATTAAAAAACTAATATAAATAGAAGTTCGCAATATCTAAGATAATATCTCAAATAATATATTGCAAAATTATATTTAAACATAATTATATAACATAAATTATTATATTTTTATAGAAAATTACTTTAAACTCTTACTTACAAATCATTTTTTTTATTTTAAATGTTCTATATACTCTTATAATGGATACTTTATATATATATAAACATTAGTTATAGAATTAATTAAACATTACTAATGTAACGGTACGGCCTATCCCGAGCGTCACGGACTGGCTGACCGGTTTCGAGATTCGGGAGTAGGTAGGAGAGTCAAGCTCGCGAGTCCTCTTTTGTTAAACGAGTGTTTATTTGATGTCTTATCCTAAGGGCATGTACAGGTGGTGTGTGAAGATGTCTTATCCTACGAACGGGTACAGGCGGCTTATCCTAGGCGAGATTACAAATAGCTTATCCTACGGACGACTTATTTTACTAGCTTAGCCTATGAAAGGGTACAAGGACTTAACCTAGACGGTCGGTCGAGGGGTTGAACGGTAAGCGCGGCGTGGTCCCGGAATCTACCGTACGATCGCGCACGAGGGTCAGGTGCCGGGCAGACCCAGGCGTCGGAGAGGTCACACCCGTCTCCGTCGGCGGGAATAGTCAGGAAGCCAAATGCCGGGCAGACCCAGGCGTCGGAGAAGTCACACCCGTCTCCGTCGGCGGGAATAGTCAGGAAGCCAAATGCCGGGCAAATACATATAGATATGTGCGGACGTTTCGATTTATTTTTAAGTCATCTTCAGCGCAAAGATTGCATCAAGAATAGAGAATTTCATAGAAAAGTTCGCAAAGAAAGTACATAGTAAAAATATACGCAGAAAGAATATAAAATAATAATAGTCTTAAAGATCTAGTCTATTTTATATTCTTTCTGCGTATATTTTTACTACGTACTTTCTCTGCGAACTTTTCTATGAAACTCTCTATTCTTGATACAATCTTTGCGTTGAGGATGACTTAAAAATAAGTCGAAACGTCCGCACATATCGCAAACATCTATATGTATTACATCTGGTTTTTTCTTTAAACTTGTAATTATGAATTATTAATATATATATTTTTTAACTGTATTATTGATATTGGTCATTAGCTCTTTATGCCTATTTAATCACTTTAATTTTGATTTTACAGAGAGCTTAATTACTTTTAATACTGATATTATTTCTGTGTCATTAATTCATTTGATTTCTGCAAAAAAGTAAAATTTATCGCATATATATGAATATAAAAAATATATTATTACATTATTTTTATAGATAAATTAAAGATTGTTATAGATTTAGACTGTTTTCAAAATATAAATATCATTTTGCTAATATCTAAATCATACTTTGTTAATTTATATTTCTACAATGTTTCCATAATATCGCATTGCAATTTGTAATATTGCAATATTGTTGCAAAGTAGTTGTAACATTCTGTGCATAGATATTGCTGCATAGATATTATAATATTATGTGCTAAATTTTTTAGATATGCCTAAAATTAAAAAAAATTAAATTTTTGTAATAAAGTCATAAGTAAAAATAAATTTATAAAAACATACACAAACGAAGATATCAAAATTATATTTTTGCTTAACATAGATATTTCGAGCACTCCTAGAATAATACCGAAACAATATTACTTATTGTTGATGTTAAGCTTTTTCGTTACAATTATTATAATGTGCGTCTGCTTTTATCGTTGTAAGTATATTTGATGTAGATATCGATTTGAATTGTAGATTATACATATATATATCTGATACATAATATCTAAGAATTTACTGAAAATAGTAATTTACTTATATAAAATTATATGAATTTACTAAAAAACGAAAAATTTTATAATGCATATTATTACGTAATTAAATCGAAATTTTATAACAGTGTATCGTCAAAGAAAAAATAATAATATGAGCAACTTTTGTCTTCAATGGTCGACATGGAATTAGCGACTCTACATGAAATATCTTGTCGACATACTGAATTCAATATGATTTACAGTCCTATGTTCCATTATAATCCGGAATACAGTCCTGTATTACATTATAATCCGGATGAATGTGCGATAACTAAAATCGCACGTAAACAAATTACACTAACAAAACGTCTTGGTAGCGGCGCATTCGGAATGGTAAAAATTAATTTTTTCAAGCAACGTTTCACGATATTAATTTCTAGATCAACAAAAGATACGTATAATAATAAAGACACCAATTTCCTGAATTTTTATTGTAGATCATAATATAAAATTTAGGTGGAACAACATGCATGCAATTTATTATGTAATTTTCGTTTAATTATTTAATATAAAGTAAAATATAACGTTACTTGACATTAAACTATACAATTTCTAATGAAATACGTATATAAATTTGTGTAAAATATTTCGCAGATGTTTCAAGGAAATGTGAAGAACTTAGAAAAATCGGGCACAGAGATATCCGCTGCAATAAAAGTACTTCGAAAAGATGCTTCTCCCCATGAGAAAAAGAAATTTTTAGAAGCCAGACTTATGAATCACTTTCAACATAAACATATATTAAGACAGCCGTTTGTTTAGATGAAAATTCGCCGATACTAGTGTTGGAATTGATGGAAACTGGTGATCTGTTAAAATATTTAAGAGATTGAATTTTGCAAGCATCAGATTCGCATGCTCTGCGTTTGCAGGGTTTGATCGCCATGTGCGAAGATGTTGCGCGAGGCTGTTGCTACTTGGAAAAGTTGCGTTTCGTACACAGAGATCTTGCGTGTCGTAATTGCTTAGTATCTTCGAGAAATCGCGAGGACCGTGTCATCAAAATTGGAGATTTCGGTCTAGCGAAAGATATTTACAAGGATGATTATTATCACAAGGTAAATATAATTATTTCAAAACTTAATTATTAAAAAAGCGAGTTCTTTTTTGAAAATGCTTTTTATTTTTTATTATAATCAATACTGTGTATTTTCTTTTTGAATAATATTAAATATAAATAAATTATTTTCATTTATAGAAGACAAAAGATGAATGAACATTTTTATTTTAAACATACTCTAAAAATGAACAAATTGAATCAAAAAATTAGGTTTTAATCATGTTTCAAAAAGAAGAAGGTCTGTTTCCTGTTCGTTGGATGGCACCGGAATCTTTGGTGATCGGAATATTTACTTCTCGAAGCGATGTTTGGTCATTTGGGGTAGTAATGTGAGAAATTACATCATTGGGCGATCAACCTTATGCTGCTAAAACTAATAAAGAAGTATTAAATTATGTACGTGCTGGAGATTGCCGATGACTCTTAACTGTCCGTCAACGTTGTACCAGTTAATGCTGTGTTGCTGGAGTGCAGGAAATGCCAGACCAAATTTCAAACTTTGTCTGAAAAATATTATAGCATTAAGAGAGAACATGGAAGATGCTTTACTGAGTCGATACTATTTAGCGGATATAATTAAATTATTTTAATTTCTTCTAATTACACAGGCCCACAAAAATAAAAAAGTACCCTGTGCTGGCGATCTGACTAGGCTAGTCTTATGTATTTTGGCCCGCTGAATTCGAATCTGACGTCAAAATTGCTCCATCACGTCACAGTTTTTTTAAAATCTCAAAAATAGACGAAAATTTCGACTTTAAAAATCGACTTTCTAGAGTAATAAGGCTGTGCTACTTGAAGAAAAAGTTACTGAAATCATATTTTAATGTATTTTCAGACATTATAAATCCAAATTCGACCTAGAATATAAACGTTGTGCTCAATTTATGATGCGAGCTGGATATATATATTAAAGAAATGGAGCGCCGATATCAAGGGATGAAAATATGATGGCTGATTTGTGTTGGATGTTAAAAAAAGAAAATATAGCAGAAAGAAAAGAGGAATCTACTTCAGAGAAACCTACGTCACAGGTCATTTGAAGATAAAAGAATGCGTAAGCGCAAACAATCATAAGACACATTATTCGAGCATTAGGTCCAGCTCGCATCATAAATTGAACACAACGTTTATATTCTAGGTCGGATTTGGATTTATAATGTCTGAAAATACATTAAAATATGATTTCGGTAACTTTTTCTTCAAGAAGTGCAGTCTTATTCCCCTAGAATTTTTACGAAATTTTCGTCTATTTTTGAGATTTAAAAAAAACTGTGACGTGATGGAGCAATTCTGACGTCAGATTCGAATTCAGCGGGCCAAAATACATAAGACTATCCTAGTCAGATCGCCAGCACAGGATACTTTTTTTTTTGTGGGCCTGTGTTATTGTTTATTTTCTGTTCCGAACGATTCAATAAATCTTAATGTAGGAAAAATATTTCCAGAATATTTTTAAATTGATTCTGTTATTTTCAGGTTTAACCATAATATTAGATGTATCAATGAAGATGAAAGAAATTTTTTAATTTTATCTTCCATAAAATTTTGATTATTAAAAAATATCACATCCGTTTTCATGATTGTACAACAACGTAATATAATGATATATCTAATTTGTGTTTTTGTAACTCAAAACCTAATGATTGCAATTATATATATATATATATATATATATATATATATATATACAGGGTGTCCGTCAATTTTCGACCATAACGAAATAAATAAGTAGATTGGCTGAAATTAAGAAGGAATGTGAAAACCTGTATTGTTTTGGGATTGTCGCAATAATTAAGGAAAAATTAAATAAAGAAGATTCTGAAGACCAATCTGCGTGAGCAGAAGCGCGTGGCGACGAGAGTCGTCCCACTGTAAACCGATACTACGAGCGCGGCGAAGCGGTGGGCGGGTCGCTTTCCGAGACATGATGGTGGTTTGCGATATGTCGCAATATCGCGCCGAAAAATGACCTGTCCTTTCAGTGGCGAGAAAATGATGCGCTATCATTTCCACACCACCTTGCGGTAGATAGCATGGTGCGCTTTTTTTATAGTGATTTTCCCCATAGGTCTATTCCACTCTTAATTTGAAAATTATTCAAAATGCCATTATTATACGCTGAATGTATCTTAAATGTAAAAAATTGATGGTGACAGTACCTTTACAAAAATTGATCCGTGATTGAAAATCTCTCGATAAAATATATTACACACGTTGATAATGATACGTCGATAAAATGCTTCAAGAGTCCTTTCTTCATCTTGTACGAAAGCGCACTGCTGGACCGATTATCCCGATATTATGCACGACACGCAATTTCACATAATTATTGCACAACACATGAAATTGTACGGCACTTAGTTTTTGTTAACGCCCGGGATGATTCCATGTAAATTGCAGCCGCACGATAAATATTTTCTCCCGCTAGTCCCGTATGCCACAATCATATCCGTATATTCCTGCAGAGTATACATCATTTTCATTGTTAATTTACTACGCAAACACAAGATTTTTATTAAAACGTCTCAGCTCTCATGCTGTTGCCAGACTGCGTACGCCAGCAGCACGCAACTACAGCTGAGCGGACAATCATAGTGCGCAGGCGTCGAACTCACACGTACGCTTACACTCACATGTCCGCTTAGCTGTCAGCCGTAGTTGCGTGCTGCTGGCGTACGCAGTTTGGTAACAGCGTGCTAGAGCTAAGATGTTTTAATAAAAATCTTGTGTTTGCGTAGTAAATTAACAATGAAAATGATGTATACTCTGCAGGAATATACGGATATGATTGTGGCATACGGATTAACGGGAGAAAATACTTATCGTGCAATTTTTACATGGAATCATTTTCCGAGCGTGCACGAAAACCAAATGGCCGTACAATTTTACGTATTGTGCAATAATTATGTGAAACTGGGTATTGTGCATAATATCAGAATAACCGGTCCAACAGTGCGCCTTCGTGTACGACATGAAGAAAGGATTCTTGAAGCATTTTATCATCGTATCACTATCAACGTGTGCAATACATTTTATCGAGAGATTTTCAACCACGGATCAATTTTTGTAAAGGTACATCAATTTTTTATATTTACGATATATTCAGCATATAGTAATGGCATTTTGAATAATTTTCAAATTGAGAGTGGAATAGGCCTATGGGGGAAAAAACTATAAAAAAGCGCACCATGCTATCTACCGCAAGGTGGTGTGGAAATGATAGCGCATTATTTTCTCGCCACTAAAAGGACAGATCATTTTTCGGCACGGTATTGCGATATATCCACTATCATGTCTCGGAGAGCGACCCGCCCACCGCTTCGCCGCGCTCGTAGTATCGGATTACAGTGGGACTCTCGTCGCCGCGCGCTTCTATTCACACAGATTGGCCGATCTTCTTTATTTAATTCTTTCTTAATTATTGCGACAATCCCAAAACAATACAGATCATTCCTTCTTAATTTGAGCCAATCTACTTATTTATTTCGTTAAGGTCAAAAATTAATGGACACCCTGTATATACAGAGTGATTCTAAATAACTTTATATTTTTGCAAAGACATAATCTTGATCGAATTCTAAGACAATTTTTCCTTTGGCAAAATTTCGTGCAAAGCATAGTTTTTGAATTATTAAAAGAAATATTTTACTTATTACTGATCGGATACAAAAGGAATGCAAGGGCGCAACTGACCGTCAGACGCGGGCGTTCACGCGGGGCGTCTTCGGTCGCTATACTGTGCACGGATATGCATGGAAATACGTACACTCTCTCTCTCTCTTCTCTCTTTCTCTCTCTCTCATTCGCTCACTTACCCGTTTTTTTTTCTTTTTTTACGAGAGAGGAGAATGCATTTTATGCATACTCACCCCTCAGTCCGGTGAGTTATATGGGACTCGAGTACCAAGTCTAATTATCAACTCAACTCCTTACCCACTAAAAACTCCTCTCTTTTCACGAATTTCCTTTGGGACACTATCTGACTTCCCAAGATCTGTTTTGACACAACGCCAAAGAATAATTATTGTTACCTTGTTCGATGACTTCTGCTAATTATTGCTGTAGAGAAATTTTGAGAAATAAATATTCCGATAGATCGCACTTTCACTCAAATTTAATATCACACGTTACAAAAGACAGAGACATCCATACTAAATAATTAATCGAAAGTTTTTCTTTTTATAAACTATACTCTTTTGTAAACTGCAACGTAACCACATTTATTCACTCACTCTCGATAAAACGAGAATTTACTAAACTATTACTATCTCTATCACTATCAAATAATCACTGCCAAATAATTACCGTTAGCAATTAAAAATCCCTCGATGAAAGAAATACATGCGGACATACACGTTATTGCACGACGCGACAACGCGACAACGTGACGATATTTATTCGGCGGTAGCAAACAGCTGCAGTTATGTTAGAATATGGTAGGTTAAGGTACTAACAGCACTGCCGAACGTAATCATATGAGTAGATATGGGCCACTATGGTGCGTCAAAACAAACCCCCACCACTCGGCCTTTGGCGACGTGGGCGTGGCTAGGTGAAGTGGAGGGAGGTGTTCTGATTGGTGGACTAGGATATTGATAAGATTGTTTAGGTGTTAAATACCTGAAGAAACAATACTCCACCTCCGGAAGTCTCGATTTTGATTGGCACGTACCATAGTGGTCCAGAGCTGCGATTGGTCGACGCCGCCTATGTCGACGATTTTAGCAAATTTTTATTTCCCTACTTCCACGTATTAGACTCGAAGAAGCAATCCTCCTCCCACTCCAGCTCCGGTCCACCTGTATAGGGCTCCAAGCTAAATTCTCGTTACCTGACCCTTAGACGCTACGACTTGGCAGAACGAACCCACCGCTTACCGACTTTCGGGGTAGTCGGTATATGTCTCGAGGAAACAATCTTTACCTCCCGCTCTGTCTCGGGGCCCGCTATGGAATATCGAAACAAGCCCCTCCGCTCGAGCGATTTATGACGCGTTTTTTTTATCGGAAAAGACAAAGTTTCAGCACGAGTCAATAATTATAATTAGACTACATTGTTATTTACAGTGAATTTGGAAAATTAAAAAGATGAACGTGCAGATGATCGAACGCGAGGCGAGGTGTTATAAAGGAAGAAGGGAAATGCTAAAAGTATTAAACATGAATTAAGATAAAAAATTTTTACATTTATTAATATTTTTCAAAAAAATCAGGAATTTTTATAAAATTTTTTGCTTATTATTAATGTACAAAAATATATACAAAGAAGAATTATATTTATATTGTTATAAATTTTACATTTTTTCTTATGCTACTTACAATATTTATAATTCTATTTTTAAAATAAAATCGGAAAATGCGCGACTCTTATTTTAAAAAGGAAAAAGACGCACAAGTAATAAGAATATTATGCCGTTGTATATCCATAAGGTAGCGAATATCTGCTATTGATAAATCTACGTTTTACTAATACAGGCGTGCATATTTTTGTTTCACTTCGTGTAATGATTTCGTGAAACGCCGTGCGTCGAATCGTATTAAAACGTAGATTTATCGAAGTTTCGCTATTTTTTTCTTCTTCGTTTTTTTGTGTTTCTTTGTGTTTTCTTTTTCTCTTGTTATTAGTAATTTTTTTATAGTATTAAAATTAATTCGTCGCGAGTTTTCGTAATTGAGAGTAATACCCTTAACTTTACAAGTTTCGTGAGTATTACCCTCTGGTGTTCGCACGATGTAAGCGTAAAATTTCGGGCCCCCGGATACGAACGCCTCGATATAGCTACCGTGACCGTAGCTTTCGAGTTCGTCCGTCATGTCGCCTAGAAAATTTCCCGTAAGCGGCACGTATTCGTTCAAATCACCGGTGCTTATAAAAATACACGAATCTGTATCATAATATAACATCTGTATCATAATATAACACGCGACGATCTAAACGTTCTAGGTACTCGTATAATTTTAAACGCGCTAGTGCAGTCGTATACGCGGCTATCACGACGTTTGTTATTGGCGAGGGTACGAGAGCCTCTTGTCGCAGTCGCCACGAAACATACATCATCTCATCATTCACAGGTAATATATCGGTTATCTCGTATTCGGCGCTCGTTAATAATGTCGCGAAACGTTGTTGCGTTTTTACAATTTCCGTAGTCGGCAAATTGGATCGTTGGCCGAATTTTCCCCAAAATGAATTTAAGCATAATTTCGCAACCGAGCGTAAACCGGGATTCCGCGCGATGTTTCGCTTATTAAGAGTGATATCCTCGGTTTTTTCATATTCCCTCAAGTATCGCTCTTTTGCTTCATCGTCGTTTTCCCCGCATTCGCTCGGCCAATCACTGGCTTCCTGTTTATGCTGTAAAAATGTATTAATATATTCGGCGAACAATCCATCCTGCCGTGATGTACGATCGTATTGACTAACTCTATATTGCCAAATTTCGCTTACCGACGTTACGAGATAACCTTTCTGGACGGCCTTGCGTAATTCACAGGTTACCCCTCGAATTCACGCTCGCTATCATTATGTGTGCACGGTGTCTGAGAAAATGTTTCGCAGCAACTACGACATAACGCGAAGAGTAATTTTCCTCGCATGCGATGCGGAAGTACAGGATGAAATAAATCACGAGGAGGGAGTACTCTACAGCGAATGAGGCCTTCGACCAAGTCGAAATTATAATTCGGTGACCTTCCGATTAACGCGCTACATTCATCGCCGACGTAAATTTCCGAATGACCGATCGGAAAAGCGCCCATCTTCAATACGAACGGGTATAAAGAGCATACGTCGAGGTAACGTATTTTCTCTGTTCCCGTGACTTCGTATTGAGTTGCTATATTTCCCGTATGCCCACCGAAAAATGCGTCGCGAGGATCGAGCGGCGGTGTTTCTACCATCGGATGGTTTGCTAGAAAATCATGCATTACACGATTGTCGCGCATTTCTTGGTCAAAGGCGCACTCCCACTTTTCCGACACTATGTATCCCCGCTGATGAAGCCGCCATGAAATTGCGAGAGTTCGTTCATATCGCGAATTTAATGTATCTCCGCGATCCTCTCCCGATGAAAGCGCTTTATCGCGATTTACAGGGAAACATGATGGACACCCGTGCCAAAAGCAACCGTGAAATTGCAACACGTGACGCTGCGTCCTTCCCGCAACAGACGTTTCGTAGTATCCGTCGACGAGCATACCCTCGATCGTGCGATATTCCCGCGCGCGCCCCGCATGATTTATACGTCGGTCGAGTTCGCGCTCCATCCATATCAGCCATTGTAAGGCTTTACGCGAATGATTGTTCGCGCATCTGTATCCCTCCGTAGGAATGATGCCTATCGTATCGGCTTGCAAAAAGTTTTTCCGGAAAACCGTCATGCAAGTCGAAGCAATAGTTGTACATTCCTCGAACGGACATATATTTCCGCGATTTAGGAAAATTTTTCTAAACGCTACGCATGCTCGTCGAAGAATATCAACATCGTTACGACAATAGCGTACTATCTCGCGTTGGAAGTCGAACACGGTATTTTTTTCTCTCATTTCGGTATGCCATGCGAGAAAGCGTTCGCGTTCTTGTGATTCTTGTTGATTTCATATTATCCGGAGAATAATATTGTACATCAGGTAACGGTCCGACATACGTTTGATTTTCGATAGTATTAAATAAATGCGGAAAAATGCCCTTATCCTCAGTGTCTTTTAGCCCGAAAGCCTTAGGTAAATCAGATAAACGTATCGGCATATAATTAACGCGATGAATTTCGTATGTCCTACGGTTAAAAGAATAATTTTTGTACCATTTAAAATTACTTTCGGTTCGGTATCTCTACAATTTTCCACGATATATTTCAAAATAAATTGCGCGTCGAACGCTTTCGCATTATGCGCTATACAAATTATCTGTTTAAAACATTTTACCGGACGCGTAGCAAAATCTACAAACTGTTTAACCGGATCGCGTTGAAATACGAACTCTTGCACTCCGCACCAATGACACCGCACGGACATGTTATTTTCTCCCACGCATGCTTCGCAAATCTGTTGTGCGACGCATAATGTCGGAATATGTTTTTTTATATTTCCCGTTCCTTTGACTCTCGTCTTATCGCGTTTCAAAATCGTAAAATACGAAAGCCACACGTCCCTTTCGCGTTCATATGCACGCTCGTTTGTTTCCGCGCTATCACTTATGTTCCGTGCTTCTTTTTCTTCTCGCATATTAGATACATTTGCCTCATCCGATGCTACCGTTGACGACGATGGCTCGGCAGAGGAAATATCGCCCCGTTGACGAAGAGGTTGCATATAACACAAGTGATTGTGCGGTTGTTGCGAACGGCATAATTTACAATAAGAAACACCGCATTCGTGTTTTAAATTCGATTTAACGATACGACCGCAACTATCGCAAAATCGTACGATGCTACAAACATTAGCGCGTGTTCTACCGTCATACGATTTTTCGCTGCGATGACGCTCGAAACACCCTGAACCGTAAAATAGCCGATTGCACGCGTCGCATTTTATTTCGGCGTGAATGGAATCTCACGGAGGTACAGATAAACATCGCGGGCATTTATTTAAGCACCGGTGACTATTAGGCCTATCGTTTCGAAAGCCTACATTGCACGCTACACAATACTCGCGAGTACCAGCGGCGGCTCTTAAAATAAGATTATAAAATAAGATTATAATGTTGCGAATCCTCATAATACATGATATTTAACCGCCGCGAGGATTCGCGTCCGAGAGAAGCGAGTATTTCGGTTCCGTCATACAACGGTTTTTCGCCGCGACCAAAAGTATTAAAATTATACACAACGATAGCGATATTGGCGGCGGCGAAATAATGTTGGAAACGTTCGATCTTGCGAATTCCACAACCCTCTTCTGGTATTATGACACCGGCATTTTTCGTTAATTGCAATGCACATTCGCGTTGTAACGAAGAATGCGAATATCTTATCGCGTTCCATTTCTCATGCAGCTCACCCGTACGGATATTACCGCGCTCACTATAAGTTTGAGCTACTACGAGGGCACGAGGGAAGCACAGATTATCCAAATTATTAACTTCGACTATCGAACGTTTCGCAACATCCCCGCGTGTTAACGCGACGCGACCGCGACCTGAAGGCATTGAGACATTATAAACTCGTATGTTAAATTGATCAGCGATATCGAGACCACCCGCGCTCTGTGCTAATGAACTCACGAGTCTCCAAATATCTTCATAACTTAAATCACGCGCCGAACGAAAAGATATACCCGCAGGACCATGCAATAAATTCGGCGAATCAAACGATAAACCTACGTAATCGCCCGGTTCGCCTGAATTTATCGCATACGCGTGAATTTCGCGAAAGGCGTTTTCTAACGAGTGATATACAGGGTGATTCAAAATAACCCCTGTGTCCCTGAAATGACATATTAGTGAGACAATTCTAAGACGATTTTTCCTTTTGCAAAAAAGGTGTTTTTAAATAAATATTTTATAAACACTTATTTAATCTAATTAATTTTTAAATAGATATCATACGATGTATGGATATCACACACATTCACAACTCGAGTCCCACATACAACTCACTGGATCGACCGGTGAGTATGCATAAAATGCATTTTCCCCTCTCTCGAAAAAAAAAATTACAGGTGAGTGAGCGAATGAATGAAAGAGAGAGAGAGAGAGAGAGAGAGAGACAGACAGACAGACAGAGAATGTATGTGTTCGCATGTGTGTCTGTGCATGTGCAGCGATCAGCTGATCGCAGCAGGCGCCCCGCGTAAGCGCCCGCGGCTGACGGTGAATCGCGCCGCCCTTGCCTGCCTCTTGTACCCGACCTGTCATGCGTCAACTACTTTCTTTAATAATTCGAAAACTAAGCTTCGGACGAAATTTTGCAAAAGGAAAAATCATCTTAGAATTGTCTCACTAATATGTCATTTCAGGGACACAGGGGTTATTTTGAATCACCCTGTATATCGACACCTTCAGTCAACGGTCGTATCACGAAACTCGCTTCTCTACCGATTACCCGGAATCTTCTAAATTGCCGCGCATTTTTCGTTATTAAATTTATAAAATTAAAATTATTATTTCCGACCTGTTGCTGAAGATGCTGTTGTTGTTGTTGTTGTTGCTGCTGCTGTTGCTGGTGATGCTGATACTCGTGCTCCTCCTCCACATCCTCTTCACCCTCCTCAGTCTCGGAAGAAATATTTTCCGAGGGGGGTAATTCAGCTACTTCCCTCACAGTCTCATTTTCCTCCGCTTCTTCTTCCACATTGCTGGAGGAGAGCGCCGAATTTTGTTCACCGTCAACACCACCTCCATATTGTACTGTTAAAAAACCGTATTTATAAATTATAAAATACTATTTTCATTATTTTTATTATATTAATATTTTTATACTCGAATGTATTCCGTACTACGGATGTTATAATATAACGAAATAACTTCACCTTTTTAGCAATCGTTGTTTTTTATTCCGCTACTAATATTCTGGGGAATAACTAATTCCCCAGCGGCGAGTTTCTAAAGAAAAATTAAGAATTTGGATTAAATTCGAGCATAAAAATATATCGAGAAATAAATTAATAAAGTTACCTTCTCTGGAGGAAGCGTATATATTTTCTTCTTCTTCTTCTTCATTTCGCTCTTCTTCCTCTGTCTCTGTCTCTTCTTGTTCTTCTTCTTCTAGCACTATCACTTCTTCCTCTTCTTGCACTTCTTCCTCTTCCTATACTTCTTCTTCATCAATTTCCACTCTTTCACGCTCCTCCATCTCTCGCAGAAATTCTAATAATATTTTAAGATTCGAATATTTAATATTATAGAAACAAAATTTTAAAAAAAGTTTTAAAAATATTTTTATATTTGGATTTTTACGTTTTAGTCTATCATTTTACATCATCGTCTTTACCTGGTGTGAACACTTCGCTATCAGGACTACTGACTGCGTAAGCGATGTCGACAGCGTTCATGTTTTCCTCGTTATCGTCCTCGTCGTCCTCGTCGTCATCAAGAACGACAACAGGAATCGTAGGATTTTCCGCGTGATCTTCCTGTAATGTAGAATATTTTTTATTAATATTGATTATTATTTTTACTACTACCAAACAATTTAACTGAGAAAAATTAGCACTTGTTTTCATTATGTGCAAACTTACGCGAAGGACCCGCCTCGGGTTCTTCTTCTGCACGGCGTCTACGCAAAGGTCGTACCACCGCTATTCCCGTGGGATTATTGTTTCCTGTGATTAATTAGTAATTAAATATTTAATTTTATAATCGCGATTTTTCGTATTTTTTCAACAAAAATAAAAATAAATAAAATAAGTAAAATAATTACCCGTCGACTGGATCCTGATGTAGTTTCGAAGTAGGTGGGCCACATGTCCACCTACATCTTCTTCTTCTTCATATTTTTCATCTTCTCTCAATGTTCTTCGCATACTAATTATTTCGCCGGCAATATTTATCAATTTTGCGTCGCCGCCGAAATGCCCCAATTTGTATAAAATTGCAAGCATTATATCGGAACAATCGCACGCAAAACTCGAAAATATGCTATAATTTTGTTCGCGTATTTCCGATAATTTAGAAATATAGCTCGCGGAATTTATCTTTGGAGATAAACTCGCAGCCAACTTTACACAACTCGATATTAAATTCTTATTACACGACATTTTGTTTACAAAAAAAATAACACGCGAGTAAAAATCGTACAAGTTTCCTCGGGCGAAGAAAATCTCGAAAATGATTATATTCGGTTAAACGTTGCCCATTTTATATATTTTTCCCCCACTCGAAAAAGGAAAATCAAACAAACCTTTATCGTCGCTCGGAGAAGTTCAAAAATGTAGAAGATTGAAATTTTTTGTAATCATACCGTATTGTAATTATATTTTTCATCATAGCGCGAATAATTTATTTTATTTCTTATTTTGTTTTTCCTGAAAAGCAACTGGTGTTAAACATTTTTTTAATTATCTTAATTAAGTAACGATATACGCATATAATTTCTTAAAAACTAGGCGTAATAACAAAAAAATTTGTAATTATTTATCAAAGATTATTTTATTTAGCGTCGACCAAAGCTATTACACTAATAAAATAAATTTTTAAAATTATTTGTTTCTTTATGAGAAAAAATACTCATTTAATGCTAATAATAATAATAATGCACGTCGCGTTGTTCGCAGTAAAAAGAAAGATATTAGGAAGGAGATATTAGGAAATATATTGAAAATGTAATAAAAAATACTCTGTGAATTTTTTTAAGAAAAGCTTGATATTTATTATTATATTTTATCGATGTACATTTATTTATTGATTTTCATAAAATTTTCGTTTTTGTAAAATTGCACGAGAAATTTCATTAAATTTAAGCGAAAGTATCTCTACAAATACAATGCTGAAATATACATGTTAAATCAATGTTAAAATATTAATTATAATTCGAACACTTTGTTCGATTTGTTCATAATTTCCTTTAATTGTGAGTTTTATAATTTCACAATCTATGTACGATGAGGGAAGTTTTAATTCTATTTCGTTTATTATATATTTAGCACATGTATTGACAGTATCAACGATATTAATTAATAGCGTCAAATGCGTATCTACGCATTTTATAATATTTTCCAGACCGAGGAAAGTAACTTTCTGCATTACGATAGCGGTGTTATAGGTTTTTCGTTTCTTCGATGGAGGTTGTTCTTCCTTCTCGACATTGGTATATTCACTGGTTTCCTTGTATGCCACTAGAATAGCCCTCATGCCATAAGCACTGGTAAAGTTGATGATGATATTGTTAATAAGAATCGGATTTATTCCTCCCGTTCTTTTTTGATCTTCGTTCAAATACTGTCTCATATGATCCATGCAGGCTTGAAATTGCTGCCACGTGTCGAAGTCGAGACAAATCCCATCGGCATTATTGCTTGTTAATTTGACAATTGGAACAAAGCAGTCTTCCTTCGTCGATTGCAATCCCACTTGTATCTTCTTAGTGAAGGATGAATTAAGTCCATATGTTGTTGATAGCAACAAATGTCGATTTCTTCCACCGTTGTCGATTTTATTATCTCCATTTCTCACCTCTTTAATATCGCAAACATGTGAGGATTTCACAAAACTAGCTATTTCCGTCGTTTCAGCCATTACTATTAACTTTCGTGTGTACTATGTAAAAAATAGTCACAACAACAATAGCGTATTTACGTATAATTTTTCTTCTTCACTCGAGACTTAACTTCTGTTAACGACAGAAATCGAATGAATACGCGGTTTGTCCTCGCGTTTATATTACTGCTTCTCCCTTCTAAAAAAAAATCTAAACAAAAAGAGTGGGGGAAATAATATGCGCAGAAGTAAGCATAAATGTTCGTTTAAACAAAATATTTTACAATAATCAAAGAAAAAATATCGAGAAACTTCTATAAATGTATCTAGAAATTTCTAAAAATTTTCTCTAAGCTTTATCTCTAGATTCACCGCGGGAAAAATATTTAGGGGAGTTTTATTAGGGAACATTTTTTCATTATGAAAATATTTTTTTAACCTTCTCAAATAATTAGAAAGAGACTCGCAAATTCGAATGATAAATTTATAGATATTACGTGTGGGGGTATAAGCGAATGTTTAATTTTTTTTTAAAATGTGAAATCTTATCGGATTTTTTAGGCGACGCGTTATATATATGCTGTTTCGCCATAAGAAAAAAATATGTTGATTTAGGATGAGGTAAAAATATTTTCTATATCTTCCAAAATTATTTAGAAAGAGAATTGTAAAACTTGAAAATAATAATCTAAAGAACAAATATATAAATGACAGATTATATAATCGAATATTTTAGAAAATATGGAGATGTTTTTAATCTATTGCAAATATAGCGGATCTATTTTAAAATAAAAACCATTGACGGATATCTTAAGATGAGATTATTTTATAGGATGTTTCTAGTTTTTTTAACGTTTGTTGAGGCTTTAAAGAATCTTTAGACATTATTATCGCGAGGGATAACGATTGTCAGAGAGAACTATCGGCTGATCCATAAAATGCAAGTATATACAGGTATTTTGTAATTTAGACGATACAACGATACAACGATAAAATATATTTTCCGGAATTTATTTTTACTATAGACGTATATGGAGAACCAATTACGAGCTCGTTTAGCATTAGTGCTCGCGAAAGTCGACGATGCGAGCCTACCCTCGCGCGAATAAGCTTACTCGCGGTCGCGCACCGAGTATCGGCTAATCAGCAGTGCTTTCCGCTCGCTCGCGTAACAGAAAACGCTAGCGCGAGCATGCGGCCGGCGCGGATGGGGCCCACGCGAATAAGCTTATTTTCTTCTTACATTCTCGCAAATAATATTCGAGGAGCATGCGCATTTTTTACTTAGGTTATTTGTTGTTAAATATCGTCGTTTATTTTTCATTTATGAGATTGTTCTTAAATACGAAATCGATTATTTAGTATAATGGACGTGCGCTGGAAACATCCTTGGACGTCGATCGTCTGCGGCCCTACAGGATGTGGTAAAACAATTTTCGTGAAGACATTTCTTCGACATTTATCTCATATGTCCGATGTCCGAAAGAATTTTATTTTATTACGCTGAATGGCAAGATGCATATCGCTGCTTACATTGTGACATGGGTGAGAGAGAAGAAGAAAAAAGCGAGAGAAAATATTGTGATAATGCTTTAGTAAAATCGAGGAAAAATATAATCGAATTTCGCGAAGGGTTACCGCGCCCGGAGGATTATTCTAACGATCCGCTTTCTCCGAAATTGGTAATAATCGACGATCTTATGAGGGAATCATCTTCGTGCGACACTATTGTGGATCTATTTACTAAAGGAAGTCATCATAAGAATCTCAGCGTTATACTCATTTCACAAAATCTTTTCCATCAGGGACGTGGACAGCGCGACATATCTCTCAACGCAAATTATATAGTGGTTTTTAAAAATCCGCGCGATCGCGCGCAAATTCGCCATTTAGCACGTCAGGTATATCCCGACGATCCAAAATTTATGGAAGAAGCGTACTACGAAGCCGCATGGATATTTATTGCTCGATTTGAAACAATCGACTCCAGACGAATATCGATTTCGCACGAGTATCTTTCCGGAGGATACTCTACATTACGTCTACATACCACGTAAATCAGTCATTAGAGCCGGAAGCGTATAAAAGAACAGTATTCACAGCCGTGAGTTGTAGTTGTACAATTACGACGCAATGGTGAAAAAAGCGGGCTGTAACAAAATATCAGTGATGCCGACATCGAGAAATTTATCGAATAGCGCGATAAAGAAACGTTGCATCGGAGAGAGGAACCTTTGTCTCTTAAAAACTTTATGCTATTTGAAAAAAAATCAAAGAGCGGCATTCTTACGCGATGCCGACAATAAATGTATAAAGTGTATTCAGGAGTGCATTTTCAATACGCTCGAAGGTAACGTACCGTTCCAATCTCACGAAAAAAAGCGCTTGTCCAAGCATAAAACGACTTTACGTCGCGTCGCAGCAAAGCGGGGAAATTTGAAGACTAAAAGAAAACTGTTGATACAACGAGGAGGATTTTTACCTTATATTATCGGACCTATACTCGGTGCTTTATTATCACTGATTATCGGCGAGTGAAAAAATACAATTCTTTATATCCATCGTGAGGAAAAATAATAATAATATTTGGAAAAGTATTAAAAGTATTAAAATGGAAAAAGCTAAAAAAATGGTTTTAATTTCTACGGAAAATCTCGAAAAAATGCAACAAATGCAGCAGCAACAAAATCAACAGTCAGAAAATGTTAATAATACGGAAAATGATAATAAATCTGTACGGATACCGGGAACCCCTTTATCGCGACTCGATGCGAAGATGTGTCGTATTCTCAATCTCACGACTCCTGTCGACGAGGGTGAAAGATGGAAAATGTATAAAGAAGTACTTCAACGTTATTTTTACTTTGTTCGCGATGCAAAAAAGCGTTTGCGTAAAGATTCGCGTGGGGCTTTAAACGACGACGTCGATGATAAAACTGAGCAGGACGAGGACATGTACTTGGAAGATGACGATACCTCGCAATTTTCACATACTTTAATCAGCAACACTGGAGATGGAGGTGACACCGATAGTTTCGGAAAAAAACGCGATCAATCGGCGGAAATGATTAAAAACATAATCGAAAGTGTGCCGAAAACTTATCGCTACAAAGCTCACGCGCTATTGAAATATTTGCTCAATGCACCGTCGTCAAAGATCGGCTGGGATAAACAGGGACTCGTAACTATAAACGGGGCAATTGTAACGGGTTCGAATATTAGCGAACTCATAAATGACGCTATACGCGAGAGAAAAACAGTTAAAGCAATCGGAAGAGTTCAGTTTGCGCGATTACTACACGACATAAACATACCTCACAGTCTCATAGGAAATCGTAGTTTTTTACACGCGGGGAAAATAGCTCGTCGTACTAAAAGCAGCGAATTAGCGCCTGTTACTTCCACCCCGAAAACTCGACGTTCACGCAGTAGGTTAAACGAAACGGCTGTATCCGAAAGTGATACGATATTTATATCCGCCGATGAAGATGAGGCCGATAAAACATTAGCAAGTAAGGACGAGAATTTCCCGACAAAGAAAACAAGAGGTTTATTCGGTTGGAGCAAATTCTAATAAGATGGAACTCGAAAAATTATATTACGATCCTTCGCACTACGCGGGTTATTCAGCGACGGCCAATTTATCGCGAGCGGCTAAGCCGAATTTCTCACGTAACGAGGTTGTCGACTAGCTTAAATCGCAAGACGCATACACGTTACATCGTCCAGTACGTCGAAAATTTCCGCGTTTACATTATAACGTAACAAATATCGATGATTTATGGGAGGCAGATTTGATCGATCTTCGTAATCTTAAGAGTTATAATGACGGATATTCCTATCTACTAGCGGTTATCGATGTACTTAGCAAATTTGCTTGGGTAGAACCTTTACGCGATAAAACTTCGTCGTGTGTGATAAAGGCCTTTCACAACATATTCTCGAGAAACAAAAAACGTTTATCTGTATGCCTACAAACCGACAAAGGTAAAGAATTTATCGCGAACGCTGTACAAAAATTCTTAAAAGAAAAAAACATCCGTTTTCGTGTAGTTCGTAGAGTTCCAGATATTAAAGCAGCTATAGTCGAGCGTTTCAATAGAACACTTAAGGAGAGGATGTGGCGTTATTTTACGCATAAAAATACTCGTCGTTATATCGATATTTTGCAGGATATTGTTCACGCTTACAATCATACTTGTCATTCTAGCATTAAAATGCAACCTGCGGTCGTTACGTTGGAAAATGCACGTATCGCACGAGAAAATATTAATCGACGTTGGAATATCAATGTCGATGATGCTGAAGAAAGAAAAAATCGCGGACGCAAACAAAAGTGTAAATACAAAGCAGGCGATCTCGTACGCATTAGTAGAGCAAAAGCAGCGTTTGAGAAAGGATACGAGGCGGGCTGGAGTGAAGAAATATTTCGAATTCATCGCGTTCTCGAATGGAGAAGACCTTCTGTATACGAACTAAGCGATTTACAAGGCGAGGTTATAGACGGGATTTTTTACGAGCAAGAATTAACGCAAGTTATTAAAGATTTACGAGAGGGAGAATTTATCATAGACCGTGTGATAAAAACCAAGGGACGGGGCGATAATAAACAATTACTAGTTAGTTGGCGAGGATACCCTTCTAAATTCGATTCTTGGATACCGGCCTCGAGTTTAATATCAAAATGAGAGGGGAAGAATTTCACATAATCCTCCCGAGTAATAGTAGCATGCAATACTTTCCGGAAAATAAAACAACGTGTTTCACCACCGAATTACCTCAGCGTATAGACTTAAGCGGTCGTTGGGAAGTAGCGCTCACGGAGATCCAGTTTCCGCGTAGCTTTTTACATATACGCCCAGGAGAAGGTACATTACAATTCCTCAATGTTAAAAAGAAGAATGAAGAGATGATTCCTATAGATGATGCCGAAGTACCACCTGGCGTTTATTCGAGTATACACGATATTATAGAAACAATGAATTACGCGTCCAAATTGGTAAACTCACATATCGTTTGGGAATTAAAAGTCGGAGGTAGAGCTGTTATGAAACTTTCTTGTATAGAAGAGAAATGCGACATGCTACATTTCGTGTATTTTTCCGACAAGCTTTGTCGAATATTCGGTTTTGATATAGACAATAAAAAACGCTCGGACTTACTTTTCCCGTCATTTCTTTTTGCACTCGAGGATAATAACGACCATATTAGTCGACAAACCAGCTAGTTTGATTCGAGGCATTCCCGACAAACTTTTCGTCTACTGTGACATTTGCGAGCCTTATATCACGGGTGACGTACAATCGCCTCTTCTTCGAATAGTTGCGCTCGACGCGCGAAATGATTATTTGTTTGCATCTAGCCAGATAAGTCATTTTTCGCCCGCGCAATACATCGCTTTGCGTCAAACATGTTTCCGAACAATAGATATAAGAGATATAAGAGATCAGCTGGGGGAAGGTATAACATTCGAATTCGGAACGTTGACTGTGACTTTGCACTTTAGACGTATCGATTAGATATTATAAAATACGCGGAAACTGCGAAAGAGAAAAAGCATGTTTGACCGTTATTATTATTATTATTATTATTATTAATGGACTATTAAGCCTCGTCTACAATAGTCGACGAATTACAGGTTGTGTGCATGTCGTGAGGAATAGTGTCCCAGAAATGTTTGTCGGATCGCCTGTCAACGCGGTAGGAATCGGTAGTGTTCTACAGGGATTAGTTCAAAGGATTGCCATTTTACAATGGATCTGCAGCGAACTATTAATTTTTCTGCAACTTTGCTCAAAAAATGCTTTAAAGTTAGGGTTATACACCTTTTTGACCGTTTGCGTCAGTGAATCAAATAATAAGAAGATAATGAAGGGCCAGTAAATAAGCGGATGAAAAAACGGCGTGCTAACTCAGGGTTCTCTTTTCGTGGGCTTATAATAACGCATCGCTCTGTCCCTGATATCTCCTCTATTGCTTGTTCACTCATTTTACATTAAAAATAAAAGCCTGAAAAAGAACGAGAAAAAAGCACCCGGGAATTCAACTAGAAGCACAAGAGTCATTCGGCTGATTTCTTGCGAAATGCTGCAGCAGCGGCGAAAGACGTGAAATTGGTAAAACGTACCATGTCCGATATATTTTCTTAAGAGGCTTATTGCGAAGCATGCTAATTTAACTGCGCCGGCGGTAGCCTGGACGACGGGCATTTTTGGCAATAAGAAATGTTTCGTCACAGCATTAGTGCGCTGTTGTAGAGAGAAGCTTGCGATCTATTGTGCGGCTCTACCCCTGTAAACCACGACGAATGTTCGCAATGGATTCGGCCGCGGCGGCGGACTTCTCTCGGGGACTCGCCGTTGGAATCGCCCATCACCGGTCACGGAAAGGAATATTTAGGGGATTTTCAGACGCGTACTACCATGTTAAGGTAAGCCGTCTACGCGTGGGAACATTGAACGCGTTCTACGAGGCTAGACTTAAGGAATCGAAGACGTCGAAAAAATAGGCCCAGGTCCGTTTAAATCTTGCTTCAGTCTCTTCAACAAATCGTGTTTTTGAAGAATCGTCGAGACAATCTCAAGGAAAACGCCTAAGAGAAATAAGTAGCGTAATGAAGGGCTTGTTAAATTGGATTTTCACCCGCGAAAATTGCCATGTAACTTCCAGTTCTATTGGACGAGCTTGATACATGGCATCGCATTTTTTCAAATCAAATCCCGGCTCCTAAGCTCGATGGACGAGTTACGAAATTCAAAGCGGCAGGGAAGGGTTAAAGACTCGAGTGACAACTCACTGGCAATGTTTCAATCAAGACAAAGTTTAATTAACGGCGTAGAAGTACGCCCTAGATTCGTTCGGTCGAAAGATTCGTAAAATCTGTCTAAAAAGTACCGGATATCCAAAATATATTATTCTCGATGGCTACCTTACTTCGTTGATTTAGGGCGAATTTAACGCGCGGGTGTTGATCGCGGACTGAATGATGAGTAAAGTTTTGGCAAGTACCGCTCAAGAGTGATGTTAAAACATTTTCTTCACGGCATTGAGTGAATGTTTTATAAGTAATACTCGGACAATTACCGAAACGAGTAATAGTCGGTTTCGTTAGTAATAAAGCGTTTAATGGCGACAGAAAATTAAATCCATTTAATTTCAAAAACTACGGAATAAATTTCTTTTCGCTGTACGTCGATGGCATGCAAATTCCCAGTAGACCTTTGCAACCAGTTTTCTCCGTGGATGAACCGCTTTATATCGAAGCTTATAAAACGCTTTTCTCGGGAACAGGCATTCATTTTTTGAATGAAGGAAATTCTAAGCAGAGACGATTATTTCAAAGGATATACTTTATTTGCTTTTGATCTTATTCCCGATCTATCCGCTAATTGCGTAGGACATTGGAATATCGTCAAACATGGTAGTTTACGATTAGAAGTGAGATTCGTAAAGGCGCTTTCTGAGACGGTCAATTGTATTATCTATGCCGAATTCGATAATGTCATAGAAATCGACTCGTCTCGCCAGGTCATTGTCGATTTTTCGGGATAGATTTTTTTATAGACGCTTAAAATTGTTCACCCTCTATTTCGCTCAAAATATCGACATTAGTGTGCAACGTTTCAAAAAATATTCAGTTTCATTGGAGACACGCTCAGCGACGTTGTTTCGCGTAGAGTCTCGCATCGAATCACATAAGTTTTTCGTAAAATGGATATAGTCGTCGATATTCAGGGTTTCCGCGATGGGAAGAAAAAGTTTATCCCTAAGGAAGTTGCTGTTGTAGCGATTGACGCTCCAATTGTCAATCATTGGATTATAATACCACCGCATTCGTTTGCCGAATTACCCGAAAAAATAAGACAAGAAAACAACTGGCTCACACGAAATTATCACGGCATTGAATGGTTCGATGGCGAAACTAATTTGGAATATTTTACATCGCAGCTGCGCCAAATTACAAAATGCGTGCGTCACATTTATGTTAGAGGAAACGAAAAAGCGAGTTATTTGCAGAATCTGCTTTCTAGAAATATATATAATATAATTTGTAAGGCATCTCACCGACATTCAAAAATTTGACGGTAGAAGAAGAGTGTGGACATCACGGATTTCGAAAATTCGGAATCTTTCATTGCGCATTACGCAACGCTTACAAATTAAAAAGTTGGATAGTTGCGCAAAATAATTTTGACAGCGACGGAGACAAAATTACTCAAACGACTTGCAGTTCTCCTGAAATTTTGATAGTAAGCGACGACGACGACGAGGATGAAAATATTATTGCACAATCGAATAATAAAATAGAGAAGAAAAATCTGCAAAAAATCGAACGTACGTCTATTAATCGCTCCACTCAAATAGACATTGAAAATCCGTTAGGCGCACAAGCTGAAAACAAGCCGAAAGAAATTATTCAAATAATACCGCTTGTTCGCGCGTCTTCGCTGCAAACAAATGGACTCTCGCGAAATTCTGCAAGCATTGCATCAGCTAGATGCCAAACATGTGGGAGTCTATCCTGCCGACAGATTGCCGATGGTATGGACGAGGTCGACGGCCATCGTCGCTAATACAGACAACCATAATCGCTGGAGAACACTGGATCGCTTTCTTCCTCGATGAGAACGGTACAGGAACATACTTCGATAGCTACGGAATACCACCTTTGTATCCCGGTTTTTTCCTTCGTCTCCGACGAAATTCTAATATTTATCGATGGAATACCGAACAACTACAAGGACTTTTCTCTCAAACTTGCGGACGCTATAGTTGTGTATTTTTATATTATATGTGCAGCGGTTACGATCTTGATGAATTTCTTAGTCTTTTTTCCGAAAATTGCGAATATAACGATCATTTAATTGTAGAATTATTTCATAAAATTTTTCTTCACGAAAAGAAACATGAAAAATATAATGTTAATCAATAACATGTTTAATTATAAGAAGATATAAGAACAAAATATTTGTGTGAAGTATTACGAATTGTATGCAGATATATAAATGTGAAAATTTTTTGCGAATATCACGAACATTTAATCATAGAATTATTTCATAAAAAGTTTTTCTTTACGAGAAACATAAAAAATATAATGTTAATTAATAAATCGTGTTTACTTGTAAGAAAATAAAAATATTTTTGTAAAATATTACGAATTGTATGCGAATATATTAATAAATGTGAAAATTTTTTATCTTAATTCATGTTTAATACTTTTAGCATTTCCCTTCTTCCTTTATAACACCTCGCCTCGCGTTCGATCATCTGCACGTTCATCTTTTTAATTTTCCAAATTCACTGTAAATAACAATGTAGTCTAATTATAATTATTGACTCGTGCTGAAACTTTGTCTTTTCCGATAAAAAAAGCGCGTCATAAATCGCTTGAGCGGAAGGGCTTGTTTCGATATTCCATAGCGGGCCCCGAGACAGAGCGGGAGGTAAGGATTGTTTCCTCGAGACATATACCGATTACCCCGAAAGTGTAAGCGGGGAGTATCTGAGTTCGTTCTGCCAAGTCGTAGCGTCTAAGGGTCAGGTAACGAGAATTTGGCTTGGAGCCCTATACAGGTGGACCGGAGCTGGAGTGGGAGGAGGATTGCTTCTTCGAGTCTAGTACGTGGAAGTAGGGAAATAAAAATTTGCTAAAATCGTCGACATAGGCGGCGTCGACCAATCGCAGCTCTGGACCACTATGGTACGTGTCAATCAAAATCGAGACTTCCGGAGGTGGGGTATTGTTTCTTCAGGTATTTAACACCTAAACAATCTTATCAATATCCTAGTCCACCAATCAGAACACTTCCCTCCACTTCACCTAGCCACGCCCACGTCGCCAAAGGCCGAGTGGTGGGGGTTTGTTTTGACGCATAGTGGCCCATATCTACTCATATGTTTGACCGAAGAACGCGGCCAACATATAATATTAAACATTTAACGCGTATAATACTATTATTATCATACGATATATACACATTATATGATATTTAAAATTAATTAGAATAAATGAATGTTTTTAAAAATTAATATTGAATATTTTACTATTAATCGTACACGTATCGTAGTTATTATTTTTATATCACACGTACGTCCAATGTAGCACTTCCCGCACGACTTTTCCGTATGAGAAGTAGCAAATTGTACACGATCACATTATTTCACTGTTTGGCGAGTTGTTTCTACGTCCGCTAATAGATGGCGGATCAAAACTGTGAAATAATGACATTATTTCACTGTTTCCCAGTGAAATAATGTGATTATGTACAATTTGCTTCTCGTACGGAAAAGTATGACAAGTGCTACTGGACGCACTTGTAATATAAAATAACGTGTGATACATATAAGGAATGGCAATTGCATACGAACTCGCCTTCGGTTCGTGCGTTATTCCGCGCTCGTGTGCAATTGCCAACTTTCCTCACTTGTATCACAATATACTATTTCACGGCTTGATGTTTGATGTTTGTAGAAGAAATTAAAAACTTAAAAAAATTTAAAGTCAAAGATTTATGATTATGAAAATGTTTGAAGTATACAATATAAATATATATCGTTGAAGCAATAGTATAAAAAAATATATAAAAAAACGTTTCGGTGATCATTGTACGACTTTATTGGTTTAAAATTGATATTCCTTCTAGTTTTGGCAGAGGCATAAGACCTAGATCTTTTAATGATATTATTCAATCTATAAGATTTAAAGATTAAAAGAGATAAATATTGATAATAAAAGAGATACATATAATTTTTGTATCCTGATATTTATATTTATTTAAATGTTTAGGATTAAATGTATTCTGATATTTATATATATTCAACTGTTTAGAATTAAATGTTTAGCACAATAAAATCTTTCGATAATTATATAAATGTCTTTCAAATGTATCTGTTAATTATCTTCTATTACGGAAAAACAGGATGTGTTGCGTGAAAAATTGGACGCATGGACGAACACGAATAACGGACTTACAGAGAGGTTTATATTTAATTCTGGAAAATGATTTTTCGGAACATCACTTAATCATATATGGTTGGATTCGCAAAAATACCTTTCACTTGGTAATAAAAAAATTTCAAAATTAAAAAAATATTTAATGGTGAGAATATTTTGAAAAATTAGAAAAATAAAATTTTTTTTGTTATTGTAAAGTACTCTTGCAGGATTTAACTTTTGCTTTAAAAAATTTCTGAAATATTTAATTCGAAAGAAAAACAATCACCTTAATACTTTTTATGTATAAAATAATGACAGGAATTAATTAGTGTAAAGAAAACACATAGTTATTTTTAAGAAAAAATATGTAATTGTTAATTGCAAATTACATATTTTTTTTTCGAAACAACTATGTGTTTTTTTTACACCAATTAATTCCTCTCATTATTTTGTACATAAAAGTATTAAAAAGTAAGATAATCGAGAAATGAATATTTTACAAGATATTTTATGATTTATGTACAATTAAGAAATGATTTTAAGCCTCATAACTCGGAAAGTACATAATAAAAACTAACTTAATTATAGTATTTTGAAAAGCTCTCGAGATGAACTGCAGAAATATATGTAATATAAAATATGTAATATAAAATAGGCAGTTCCATTTAAAAAATTGAAGATGACCTTCACGTGACCTTCAAATAACTATTCATGATCAAATTAATGACACCATCTTACGTCCTCCTGAAA
Source organism: Camponotus fellah (assembly GCA_030586385.1). Taxonomy (NCBI): domain Eukaryota; kingdom Metazoa; phylum Arthropoda; class Insecta; order Hymenoptera; family Formicidae; genus Camponotus; species Camponotus fellah. The sequence continues at coordinate 337,599 of JAPIVC010000299.1, read as the reverse complement.
CCATACAACTTTTGTACAAAATATTTTTTGTCAAAGGCGTAGGAAAAGAGGTATTTGGGGTGAGACATTAAAATGACCCACTCTGTATATGTATGTATGTACATATATGTATTGTATATGTATGTATATATGTATATATAATTTGAAATTAATAAAAATTAGTTTTTATTTTGTCTATATTAGAAACGTGGCATGTATATGTATGTTTCCTTAACTATGGTTTTAAAAGCGTTTTTATAGAAATGTTTTTTATTAATGTTTTACGATTAAAAAATATTGGATACGTTTAAGAAACGTATAAAACGAATGTGTGCTACTTGGGGCATCATATCTTAAAGTTATTTATTGACGACAGTCATGTGTTATAAAATGTTTCGTCATCTATTGATAATGCGTAACTAAAGGTTAACTGCCCATTTAATATTAAATTACACATTGTCAATAAATAACGAAACGTCTTGTTGCAATGCAGCGAGAATGAAATCAAACTTCAAATATTGTCTCGAAAATATTATAGTCTAAGAAGTGACGTAAAAGAGATGATATATTGAATCCAACAAATATTATTGTTATATGTATTATCTAACTGATATAAATAACTTAGTTAATGAGGAAAAAATTGTAGATAGATGTGCATGTATTAATATTGAATATTTGTTTTCTTACAATACATATTAGATATTCAAGATGTGTACTTTTGTATTTTATATATTATATAAGATCTGCATTTTTTAATGTAATATTAACTATTTTCTAAATTCATAAACATTAACATACAATTGTAATTTTCTTTTTAAGCTTTTTTTGTATTATGTTTTGAAGTTTTTTCCTATTTCAAACTGTACATATAAATCTTTATACATACATATATCATTGCTAAAAATACGTCTATTTATGCATGAATTTATAAAAAGACCATTATATAAATACTTGTTTAATTATTTTTAACAAAATTATTCTTAATTATTTTTAGCAGAAGTTTCTTTCATGATATAAAAATATTTTTGAAAATAAAAATGTTGTATATCATTTAATATATGAATGGACTGAATAAGTCACAAAAGGAGACCGGAGCATTGCAAAATTATTTCCACGTAATTAAAATGTTTATCACTTTTTTGGAAAAAATAATTGATTTATAACGAGAGAAAGAGAGAATTTAATGGAATGCATTAATGCACACTGTGCATATAAAAATTGTCGTATGTAAAATTTATATTATATTATATTATACACTAGGACCTCGATTTAGTGAACTGCGATGGGACCGGCATCGTATCACACTTGCATAAATCGAAGACTGCGCACGCTCCATCCAAGCAGACTCTGCGCAACTGACGTGGTCTCTTGCAGGATCGTATCAGCAGCCACGTGTAGGAACGGGTTCCCCGATTTTGTTTTCGACATTTTTCAGTTAAAAATACTTTTTCAAAATTATACTTTCAATCTAATCATGTATCTCTAAAATCATTAAATCAATTAGATTGAAATTTTACACTGTTCCCAACTTTAGTATGATTAGATACTCTACACATAGTATTTAATAGAACACTACGCGCCTGAATGTATACGCCGACGCTTCTCCTACCACGCTCGCCACCGATCGATATCGATCGCATAGTGGGGAGACTTCACTATATCGAAGTTTACTAAACAGAGGTCCTAGTGCATTATATTAAGTATATTATGTTAAGTTAATATTAAGTAAAATTATATTATACGTTATTATATTATAAGATTATTCAATGCAAATAACGATAATAATAACTCGTACAAATATTTTATTTATTTTAATTATTTATGTGCTATTGGAAATTTATATTTATTTATACTAGAACTACTAGAATTATACTAAAAACGCTATCGCGTTATTGATTTAGACTGCATTATATGAATGTCATAAAAAACGTAAATCACTTCTTTTTAAATCCATTATTACTTTCTTTATAATTAGAATATATTTTTATATAGTAAACGTGCCTTTTATGTCAAAGAGAAGATACTCAGAAATAAATTAATATAAAAAGTTTAATAAAATTTATTAAACAATTATATATTTTATATATATATATATATATATATATATATAACTATTTTTATTTACATACAGAATTATTTTTGTTTTATATATACAAGGTGTCCGTCGATTTTCGACCTTAACGAAATAAATAAGTAGATTGGCTCAAATTAAAAAGAAATTATCTATATTGTTTTGGGATTGTCGCAATAATTACGGAAAAATTAAATAAAGAAGATCGGCCAATCTGCGTGAATAGAAGCGCGCGGCGACAAGAGTCGTCCCACTGTAATCCGATACTAGTCGCGCCGCGAAGCGGTGGGCGGGTCGCTCGAGACATGATACGATATATCGCAATACCGCGCCGAAAAATGACCCGTCCTTTTAGCGGCGAGAAAATGATGCGCTATCATTTCCACACCACCTTGCGATAGATAGCATGGTGCGCTTTTTTTATAGTGGTTTCCCCCATAGGCCTATTCCACTCTCAATTTGAAAATTATTCAAAATGCCATTATTATACGCTGAATACATCGTAAATGTAAAAAATTAATGGTGACAGTACCTTTACAAAAATTGATCCGTGATTGAAAATCCTTCGATAAAATGTATTCCACACGTTGATAATGATACGATGATAAAATGCTTCACGAATCTTTTCTTCATCTCGTACACGAAGGTGCACTGCTGGACCGGTTATCCCGATATTATGCACGACACCCAGTTTCACATAATTATTACACAACACGTAAAATTGTACGGTCACTTGGTTTTCGTGCACGCCCGAAAAATGATTCCATGTAAATTGCGGCCGCACGATAAGTATTTTCTCCCGCTAGTTCGTATGCCACAATCATATCCGTATATTCCTACAGAGTATACCTCATTTTCACTGTTAATTTATTACGCAAACACAAGATTTTTATTAAAACGTCTTAGCTCTCGCACGCAGTTATCAGACTGCGTACGCCGGCAGCACGCAACTACAGCTGAGCGGACAACCATAGTGCGCAGGCGTCGAACTCACACGTACGCTTACACTCACATGTCCGCTCAGCTGTCAGCTGTAGTTGTACGAGATGAAGAAAGGATTCGTGAAGCATTTTATTATCATATCATTATCAACGTGTGCAATACATTTTATCGAGGGATTTTCAATCGCGGATCAATTTTTGTAAAGGTACTGTCACCATCAATTTTTACATTTAAGATACATTCAGCGTATAGTAATAGCATTTTGAATAATTTTCAAATTGAGAGTGGAATAGGCCTATGGGAGAAACCACTATAAAAAAGCGCACCATACTATCTACCGCAAGGTGGTGTGGAAATGATAGCGCATCATTTTCTCGCCGCTAAAAGGACGGGTCATTTTTCGGCGCGGTATTGCGATATATCGTATCATGTCTCGAGCGACCCGCCCACCGCTTCGCGGCGCGACTAGTATCGGATTACAGTGGGACGACTCTCGTCGCCGCGCGCTTCTATTCACGCAGATTGGCTGATCTTCTTTATTTAATTTTTCCGTAATTATTGCGACAATCCCAAAACAATATAGATAATTTCTTCTTAATTTGAGCCAATCTACTTATTTATTTCGTTAAGGTCGAAAATCGACGGACACCCTGTATAACTATTATGTCAAACAATTTTTAAAGATTTTAATTCTTTTTGAAATAATGTCGAGTATCTGTGCAGAGAAAAATAAATTACAATGGAATGCAGCTAATAAAACATTATGGCAATACATGATCAAATTGATTATTCAAAGTCAGTTACTATCGTGATCACTAGCCAAACACTTATCACTTATCGTTTGATTCAAACCGCATCATATGAATATTACAAAAATTTGTTTACAAATAGTGGATTTTGAAAAGCACACATAACACGATTGTATATAACGCAATCGTACAAACGAATTGTCATAATGATATATTTAATAAAACCACAGATATAGTAAATATTTAATTGAATTCGATTACACGTTGTGTGTGCTTGAATATGAAAATATTACAAGATCTATAATTCTATAACTTTTTTGTGATTTGATTGTGGTAATCTTTTTATCGACGTTTTTCTACTATAGTATTAATGAAAAAGGAAAGCTGATAATTATATTCATGTATTCGCGATACAATCCAATAAATATGTATCATTTTACATTGTCATTTGTTCTCCTAAAAAAAATGTAAATTATTTACTTACTAAGAATTCCCTAATTTAATCTTAAGACATATAATGTGATTGTGGCCAAAAGGGAAATCTAAAAAAAATATAATATTAAAAGAAAATAACTTGCGATTCGTTAAAACTGAGTTTTAAGGAATTTATCAAAAATATATGTTTTTATATATATATATGAATTAATATCAATTCGCTTAACACATCAGAATTAGAGGGAGAAAAACAACTAATTGAGGATTCAACGAAAACCGATTGAGTGCAAACATTTACGAAAAATGTAAATTATGTTTGGAACAATTTTATGTGTTTTATTGAAAGATTTAGTACTAACAAAGTAGAACAACTATCACTTTTATATCGAAGGATTACACCCTTTCAAATAGTCTTCAAATATTTTTTATTAAAAAGTTTGACAACATGATTAACTTACAGAAGGACACTGAGAGTTTAAACAATATTTATGATAGACTAATTGTTCGAAATTCGTCGATCACAACAAAATACACGCGCTTGAGAAAAGAGTCGAGGGTCCGATTTTTAATTCGGCGCCCCTGGCAGCCGATAGCGAAATATCCACTTGTCACCGCAAATTCGAAAACAACGCTCGTCCTTCTCGAAAAGTCTAAAGGTATGTGTTCATGGTGTCGCTCGTCGCTTATATTCAGCGACAAATGAGTCACGTGATTTTATATGTCGCTGACTTCGACTGTCGCTCGTGTAAACAGAACTAGCGATAAATTTTTGACGATTGAATTAACACAGCAGAAATGTATAGTTGTTGTGATGTCGAATTAACGTCAAAAATCAATGTTGAAATAAAGTTGAAATTTTGATCGAATCGACATCGAAATAGTACAAAATTTTGACGAATTTTCGACTATCATTTCGACATAATTTCAATGTTGAATCAACCAGTTTATTAATATATATTTCAATAATTAATGCTTTTATAAAAAAAGTAACTTTATGTAATCATTATAATCATATCAAAAATAATTTTTCTTTTACTTTTATAAAATTTTTATTGCACGCTATATTTATTTAAAATAATATTGACAGAGTTTATTATCATAATACAGTGCACCGTATTTGCAATATTAAAACGAGTTTTGCTACAAATGCAGACCGTTTTAAATTTAATAAATAAATCTTGAAAATATGAAATGTTTAAGAAAGATAGGAAAAAAAAACATGTTGTTTTGTGTCTAGTGTTTTTTATCAAATGTATCTTATTAAATATTTATCTCAATAATATACATACAATTATTTTACATACATTTGACACCAGAATATTTTAATACGTGCAATAAATGAATTATTTCCTATTTACCCATTCAATTAAGAAAAATTTGTTTAGTATTCTGAAACCCAATAAAAGATCCTGATTATTAAACAAATTATTTGTTTTTAATAATCTAGATCCCTCATTAGGATTCAGAATATTAAGTAAAATTAAGTCAGTTTATCAGAAATTAAACTGACAAGACAAGAAATATAATTACTACATTAATCCTTTATAGACCTTATAACCATCTTAGATGAATTCGAATACGAGTTAGTTAAATTGAGTGTCGCCGCGTAGCGGCAAGTAACTGCAGGTCAAACGTGTCGAATCAACATTGAATTGACGTTACATCTCTGACTAAATATCGACTCAACCAGTTGTCAACCATATCGATGTTGAATCAACTTTGAATCAACGTTACATTTCTGACTGGGAGGTTATAGTGATTGTCAAAGATATTGTGTAAATATCAAAATGTCATATGAAGAAAGATTCCATGAATGGACTTATCAACTTGCCGCAATTATACATAATAAAAATGAAGAGGAACGATGGCGAAATAAACTAATAATAGCATGTCTTATAAATGAATGTACAAAATTTAAAAAAAAAATATAAAAAAAAAGATTTTGGATTGATCCATTATTTGAAGGACGACGTCAACATGGATTTTATTATGCATCTATGCCAAGATTAACATCAGAAAAATTCCAAAATTATTATCGTATGACAGCTACGCAATTCGAGGAATTGTTATATTTAGTGGCACCTGTAATCACTAAACAAACCGTGATTAGAGAACCATTACCTCCTGCAGAGCGACTATCTATAACACTGAGGTTTGTTTATTCTTATTTATAATTGCATTATGTCATGAATTAAAAAAATAATCATTTAATCAAATTATATTTAGATATTTAGCAAGTGGTGATTTAATGCATTCAATGTCATATCACTATCTCGCTGGAGTATCGACAATAAGCCACATTATAGGGGAAACTTGCTATGCTATATGGAATTCAATCCATTAGGAAGTGATTCCACCATCAAAAACTACAGAGGAATGGCTGCATCTTGCAAAAGAATTTGAAGAGAGGTGGAATTTTAATCATTGCATAGGAGCAATTGACGGCAAACATGTTATTATTGAGGTAATGTTATTGATCAGTTTTATGTATATTTATCATTGGAGATTATAAAATTGATGTCTAAATGAATATTCTTTTTTTCAGTGTCCACCAAATGCAGGATCATCTTATTATAACTATAAGAATAGTCACAGTATTGTGCTCCTAGGAATTTGTGACGCACAATATATCTTTACGTTCGTCGATATAGGAGCTTATGGTTGTCGCAGTGACGGTGGAATTTTTAGAGACTCAAAGATGGGTCTAAAATTTCATTCTAATGAAATGAATGTACCTGTACCAGAACCTCTCAGCCCAGGTGGACCGTCTTTACCATATGTTCTGGTGGGCGACGAAGCCTTTCAATTAACGGATTATTTGCTTCGGCCTTATCCAGGAAAAGGCGGTTTAAATGACGAGCGAAATATTTTTAATTATCGATTAAGTCGAGCTAGGAGAACAATTGAGAATGCATTTGGTATCTTAGTCAGCCAATGGAGAATATTGAAGCGCCCGATCAATTGTAGTATGGAAATAACATTAACATAAATTGTAGTGTGGAAAAAACAATTTCCATTGTTAAAGCTATCGTATGCCTCCATAATTGGATTCGTCGAAGGGATATTGGAGAAAATGAATATGTGACTTCAACATTAATTGATCATGAAGATGAAGATGGCTTTGTTCCAGGCTCTTGGAGAAGTTGCATGGATAATAGTGCATTCATGGACATAACTCAGTGCGGTTCTAATAATAGTTCTCGTCGAGCAATGCAGATTCGAGAAGAATTTTGCAAATATTTTAATAGTGAAGGTGCCATACCATGGCAATTCAATCATTGTTAGTATACTTGTGATTCTGTAAATATTGTATATAAATGTATATAAATGTAAATATGTATATAAATGTAAATATAGGTATATAAATATTAATTTATAAATTTAAATATCGATATGTGTATAAATATTAAGCAAAACTTTATTAATACTAACTTTATTAAACTTTATTAAACATTATTATAAACATTATATATAAAATTTATATTTGATATTAAATATAAAATATATATTTGAACGAAACAAAAACAGATTTAAATAATAGAATTAAATAATAATAAAACTATAAATTGAACAACAAAATCTAAACTTTGTTTTTTATTGATCATTTTATTTTTACAGGCAAAAACTTAACATGTTTTTGACTAGAAAAATATAATGATCGGTAAGGCTTAATTTCCTCTTTTAACTATTGCATAAGTTAGATTCATTATTTGTTGAACGGTATCTAATTGCGTTTCTCGATCCATCTGTCTCAACCTGGATCCAATAACTGATAAGGTAGAATCAATTTCATCGGATTTAGGTGGTGCTGGTATCACAAATGGAGTTGGTGGTTGGCAAAGCGAATCAGCAATTCTTTCAAGTGCACTGGACTGCTGTCCTGAACTCTTCTTTCTTTTAATTGGCACACCTGCAATTTATTAGTTTATTATTATTGTTGTTAATGTAATTAGGACGCATTCAGACCTTGACAGAAAACAGAAAAGCATAGCCAATTAGATTTCATGCTGGTAAAAACTTTCTGTTATACTGCTTACTATCTGCATAAATTATGATTGGCTATTGCTTTCTTGTTTTCTGCTTTTTTTGTCACTTCTGCTTTCTGCAGAAACTACTTGACATAAAACATTCCGACAGATATTAATGTAGGTCAAGTACCTGCTTCTGATTCTGATTGATCATTGTCGTCAAATGGATCATTATTTATTGATTCATTAATACTTAAAGAATCATCATCAATATCAATATTGGAAGCTTTTCCCCTAAAAATATAAATATAAGTTAATAAAGAAACAGTTTAAAAGCGCACATAATGAAAATATTTAATTTTTACTTTTTGACAAGGCATAAGTCGCGTAGAAACTCCATGGAATCATAATGATGCCATTTTTTTGTAGGGGGAGGTCTTGCTGATCCACTAGGATGATTTTCAGAATGAATTATTCGTCGGTAGGCGTCATGTAAGTTTTTAAATTTTTTTTTAGCTTCTTCTCCACTAAGTTTACCTATGAAAAGAAATTTTTCTCTACTGTAAGTATTTCTGTGAATATTTTTAATGTTTTTTTTACCTCCCAATATTTCAGATACTTCATCCCACAGTTTTTTTGTCAATCGTTGGCTTCGTTGTTCTACTGGAACAGTAAAATCCCAGAGGGGTCTTTTTTTTTGAACAGATAAAATTAATAATTCCTCATAATTTAATGTATATTTGCTCCTTCGATTTGCTTCTTTTTTATTGAGAGATCTATTTTCATTTTTCGCTTGTGTTTCTCTATTTACTGGCGAGACTATTTTAATAGTTCCTAAAATCAATTTCATTAGAAAATGCAAAATCTCTGCAACTTTCAGAATTTTAATCAAACTTTTATTTACCTGGAATGTTCTTACGAACAGGCAATTTCTTCGTTGTTGACCAGGCTGCGTCGAATAATCTTATTGTCGTCTACAAATAATAGTATAAATTTAGAATACAATTCTTTTCAATGATAAAATATAAAAATTAAGTATTATATATACAAATATTATACCTGTTACTGGATAGAAATAAAAATTCTCATCAATAAAGAATCGGGTATATCCTTCCATACAAACATGAGTCGGAATATTATTTTTATCAATAATCATTTCACATACGCCATAAGTATGTACAGTTATCTAAAATTCCATAAAATGATTGCAATTTTAACCATATTTATTTGTTTTTATTTTGTTAACCTCAAAATTATAATAAGCTGGATTTTTCTGAGTATGATACTATATACAATTACATTAATCCTGATATTTTTATTTTAGTAAATATGTATTTAAAAAAACCTGTATTTATTTATTATACTTACATCTTCTATGTTCAAATTAATTAGCACTAATTATTCCACGAGAGCGATGTCGCTAAAAGTTGGGTTCAATCCAACTTTTCAGCAGCGTCGCTGGCGACAAGAAAGCAGTCAAAAGTGGGGGAAAATTCGGTCACGTGATCACTCATCGCTGCGACAAGCGACATCATGAAATTGTACCTTAATAATAACAAAGCACGTTAGATCGTCAAAATTTAAACGATAACTCAGTAACTGTCGTGTGCTTGAAAATTCGGGATCTTTCCAGAAGGACTAGAGTATAAATTGACGCGATCGGAGAGCGCTGCGCCTTTTGTCGCAAAGTCTCCGATGCGCTCATTTAGCTTTCCGAAATTGAAAATCGTGCTTTCCGTTGCTCGCGGAATTAACTAATTCTCTTCGTTACTTGCGGATTAAAATACTCAGCTCGAGTGTCGAACCCCGTTGTTTTCTTGGATTCTTGAGTAATTAAGATTGTGACTATATTAAATTTATGTTTTTTTTTGTATTTGTAAGAATAAAAGAAACTTGTACATAGCGATATAAAAATCGAGGTTTATTGTTCCGTCTTTTCTCGAGCCGCTCTCACTCTCCTGTCTATCTCGCGGACTTTGCTCAAACATTTGTTGATCCTTCGAGCCGGATTGTCGCGACCAGTGCTCTTGTGTCGTGTGAACGAGGTAGTGCGGGAGTTCCTCAGTGCTTCTGAGTGCATCCACCTGTAAAAAGAGGAAAATGGATCCGAAAGTGAAGGCAATAGTGGTCACTGCCACAGAACTCTACGGAAAAATTGCTCGCTCGTATGAGAATCTGATGAAGCTCGGTTCGGCTAAAGTCACACTAGGAGCCGTCGAAGCCCGACTCCAGAACCTGGAGAAGTTGTGGACCAAGTTCGACACTATGAACGATGAGCTCGTGACTTACATAGCTCAACTGAAAAACGAGGAGTACATGAAACAGGACGTACCCGCTCTTGCCGAGGAAGCTTACCTGGTAAATAAGGGTCTGCTACTCGACCTTAAAAGCACCCTTCACGCTAAGGTGCCAGCACCCTCCGAAACAGCCAAGCCGACGGCGCGTACCACTCTCCCTCGGATTCAACTACCGACCTTCTCCGGGAAATATGAGGATTGGCCAGCTTTCCGGGATCTGTTTAGGTCGATCATCGGTAAGGACACTTCCACGTCACCGGTAGAAAAACTCCACTACCTGAAGACCTGTTTGAAGGGAGAAGCCGAATTGCTTATACGGGGCTTAACGACGAGAATTACGAACGGGCATGGAAAATCCTCAGCGAGTATTACGAGAATAAACGGCCCTTAATCCGCTCTTATCTGGCTAATTTTCTCGCGTTGCCTAAAATGAAAAGCGAGTCCGCTGTGGAGATGCGCAAAGTGTTCCACGGGATCAAAGCTACCGTCGGCGCCCTAGAGGGTATAGGCCGTCCAGTCATTAGCAGCGAAGATTTATTCGTGTATTTATCGGTGGAACTTTTAGATCCACGATCGCGCCGCGAGTGGGAGAATTCTATCAGTGACTCCACTGCACCGCCGTCATACGAATCGCTGCAATTGTTTATAGAGAAGCGACTGCACACTCTCGAAGCAATGCTCCCGGCAAAAGGAGACAGCAACGCGAAGATCGCGAACGCGAGTCCAAGGACCACTCGGAGTCACCACGCCCGTAAGCAGGAGGCTAAGGAAGGAAGCCGAGGACGATGCACCAACTGTCAGGGTGAGCATTTCGTGATGTTCTGCGAAGGTTACAGGAATAAAACGGCCGCGGAGCGCAAACTACACGTGTCGGAAGCTAATTTGTGCGAGAACTGTCTCGGGCGGCACAAGACTAGCGAGTGCATGTCGAAAAAGAACTGTTCAGCGTGCGGTGGTCGTCATCACTCGTCACTTCACGACGCGTTCCGAGAGGCCGATACTGCTAAAACTTCTCACGTCGCGCAGCAATCGAACTCCGCTCATGTGGCAGTGCTCCTCGCGACAGCGCGCGTCCGCGTAGTCGTCCGGAGTGTGGCATCACGCTCGCGCTTTAATCGACCAAGGCTCGGAATCGTCGATCGTGTCGGAGCGACTCGCGCAGCAGTTAAGACTACCTCGCTTCTCAGCATCGGTCACGGTCTTCGGCATCGGCGGAAAAAGGACGGGTGTTTCCAAGGGAAGAGTGCCGCTTACCTTCCGCCCTCGGTGGGGCGACCCCGCGATCACTGTTGCCGCTCTCGTGCTACCGCGGCTCACGGTCTACTCTAGCGGGCTTAGCTCCAGTGCACTGACCTGGCCACATCTGCATGGTCTGAAACTCGCCGACCCCGACTACCATTCGCCAGATACAATAGATATTCTCTTGGGTGCCGATGTCTACGCCACCATACTCGGTCAGGCTTACGCAAGGGAGGCGCTAGTGAGCCGGTGGCCCAACATACGTCGCTGGGTTGGATCCTCTCCGGCGCAGCGGGGGAAGCGACTACTGGACATCAGGTCAGCACTCATCAGTGCCGAATCGAGGAGAACCTCGCGGCCTTAGTGCGTCGATTTGGGAGCAAGAGGAGATTCAACGGCCAACGCATCTCCTCTCCAAGGACGAAATAGAGTGCGAGGGTCACTACCAACGCACTCACTCACGAGCTTCCGACGGGCGATATGTCGTGCGACTGCCTACGCTCGAGCTGCTACCCGATCTAGCGGGCACGCGTCGAGCCACTTGTCGGGTCCTGCAACACATCGTATCAAAATTTGAAAGAGAGAACGCTTTTCGCTGTATGTATGTGGAGTTTATGAACCAATACATAGACCTAGGGCACATGACGCAGGCTCCAGTATCCTCCGAGGAGCTTCCTCAACGCGTCTGTTACCTGCCTCACCACGGCGTGTTACGCGAGGCTAGCACGTCTACAAAGCTCAGGGTGGTATTCAACGGCTCGAGCTCCTTGCCAAACGGGGACACCCTCAACAAGTTCCTGAGGACGGGACCCAATTTACTACCAGCCTTGGCCGACATCCTGCTTCAGTCGCGACGACACCGGTACGTCTTTGCGACCGACATCGAGAAAATGTACCGGCAGATCATGGTACATCCAGATCGAGGACTGCAAAGGATCCTATGACGAGAAAGAGCCAACAACGACATTAAGGAGTACTGGTTAAACACCGTTACTTACGGATTATCCTGTGCTCCGTATCTAGCGATCCGCACACTCAAACAGCTCGCCGACGACGAAGGCCATCAACTTCCTCGAGGCGCCACTGTCCTTCGCTCGGACGTCTACATGGACGATATCTTGACGGGCGCATCGACCTTGCCAGAAGCACTGGAGATCCAGCAGCAATTGGTACAGATCTGCAAGGCGGGCGGGTTCCCCCTTAAAAAATGGTCGGCAAACGACATTAAGTTGCTAGAGGACCTGCCAGCAGAGGACTGTCTTCAACGGGACACGAGACAGTGGCAACCGGGCGAGAGTCACGCCACGCTGGGCTTGCGCTGGCAATCTTGCGACGATCTCTTCTCTTTTTCTTCGAAGCCGATCACCCTCTCCACGGTCTCGAAACGATCAGTTCTGTCCTTAACGGCGAAGCTGTTTGATCCTCTCGGTTGGCTTTCTCCGTCCACATTGTTAGCGAAGACGCTCGTACAGTCAACTTGGTTGCTCGATGTTGACTGGGACACTCCGCTGCCGGACGAGGATGCACGCCAATGGCATCGGTTCGAGAGGGAACTTCCCTGCCTAGAGCAGATTAAAATTCCCAGGTGGTTGAGCGGAGGAGCTGATTGCAACCTGGAAGTCCACGGTTTCGCTGACGCTTCAACTAGGGCGTACGCAGCAGTCGTCTACCTGAAATCAGAAAAGGATGGAAGGAGTGAAGTAAGATTGGTCGCAGCGAACACAAAGGTTGCTCCGCTGAAGCAAATCTCCTTGCCGCGACTGGAACTGTCTGCTGCCACGCTCTTGGTTCGATTGGTTGCTCACGCGCTGCCACTCATCAAGGCGGAGAAAGCGACACTGCACTTATGGTCCGATTCCACAGTCACCTTGGGCTGGATCCGCGGCCACCCTTCGTCCTGGGCCACCTACGTAGCGAACAGAGTCAGCGAGATTCAAACGTCGTTGCCGGACTCCTTCTGGCATCACGTACCCGGCCGAGACAACCCGGCTGACTGTGCTTCACGTGGCTTGTTTCCTGGCGACTTGGTAAACCATACTCTTTGGCGGGGCCTCCATGGCTTCGGACAGAGACTGATCCCTGGACCGCATTCGAGGAGGAGCCTGGCGACGTTGTCCTCCCCGAGAGACGCATTCACACTCATGCTGTCCGCCGCGGTGGACAAGCTAGGAGACGACGAGCCGGAATTGCTTCACCGCTACTCTTCCATACAACGGTTGCTGCGAATCACATCCTAGTGCCGCCGATGGCTACGTGGTCACCACCGGCAATCCGGTACATTCGAACCCAAGGTGCTGAGCTCTGACGAGCTGGAGAAAGCCCGACTCACATGGCTGCGCGTTATCCAGGCCGCAAAATACAAGGAAGAAATAACTGCTGTACGGGAAGGGAAGACGCTCCCGTCACGAAGCTCTCTCATCAAACTCAATCCATTTCTAGATAAGTCTGGAGTCCTTCGCGTCGGCGGGCAGCTGCGACATGCTCGGATGGCGTTTGACGCCACTCACCCTATAATTCTACCAGGGTCATCTCGCCTCACCCACCTCTTCATTGAGGCCCATCATCGGAGGACGTTGCACGGCGGGGCCCAGCTGACCTTGTGCTCTATTCGTCAAGAATACTGGATTCCTCGCGGCCGCTCGCTGGTCAAGAGCCACATCCATCGTTGTTCGAAGTGCGTGCGATGGCGGGCGGCCACTTCTCAGCCTCTGATGGGAGACCTTCCAGCACCTCGGGTAACGCCTGGCCGGCCCTTCCTAAATACTGGCGTGGATTATGGACCCATCTGGCTCCGCACCAGCAAGGGCTGGGGACACAGAGCGGTTAAAGCCTTTATAGTCGTTTTCATTTGTTTAAGTTCCAGGGCGATTCACCTCGACATAGCTTCCGATTACTCCTCAGACGCCTTCTTGGCCGCCCTGCGGCGATTCGTTGTCCGGCGAGGAATGTGCCGAACAATCTATAGCGACTGCGATACGAATTTCATCGGAGCCGACGTTAAGCTGAAGGAGTTGTTCTCCAACGCCAGCCGGGAAGGCGACGGATCGCCTCACTCGCTGCACAGGAACGGATCTGGTGGCGCTTCAACCCCCCGGCAGCTCCTAACTTTGGGGGAATCTAGGAAGCGGCCGTCAAATCCATGAAGTTCCACCTCCGGCGAGTAATCGGCGAAACCACTCTCACGTACGAGGAGATGGCTACACTACTCGCATAGATCGAAGCTTGCCTTAATTCGCGACCGCTTCAACCGCTATCCGATGACCCAGAGGATTGCAGTACCCTGACTCCGGGACATTTCCTGATCGGCGCCGCCCTCATCGCCGTTCCAGAGCCGTCTCTCGCCGAGGAGCCCCCCGCGCGCCTCTCGCGCTGGCAGCTATTGCAGCGGATGAAGGACCATTTTTGGCAGCGGTGGTCCAGAGAGTACCTACATACTCTGGCTCATCGTCCGAAATGGTCCAAGGCCAACCGAGAAGCATGGCAGACTTTGTCTATTGCGTAGCGAGCTGATCCCAGCAGCTAAGTGGCCCCTCGCTCGCATCACCAAGGTGTATCCTGGAGCAGATGGCCACATGCGCGTCGTCGAAATCCGCACCGTGACTAATACATACACTCGTCCTGCAACCAAACTCGTTTTTCTCCCCAACAGTGGCGATTCTGCACTCCCGGACTCAGCCCAACCATAATTGTTAAAATAATTATTCATTTAATCATTTTTACTCACCTCGCGTATCTCGGTTACCTTCTTCTTACTTCGCATTCTTTCGCCCGACGCTTCGGGCAAGGCGGGCGGGATGTTCGAAATTCGTCGATCACAACAAAATACACGCGCTTGAGAAAAGAGTCGAGGGTCCGATTTTTAATTCGGCGCCCCTGGCAGCCGATAGCGAAATATCCACTTGTCACCGCAAATTCGAAAACAACGCTCGTCCTTCTCGAAAAGTCTAATAATAACAAAGCACGTTAGATCGTCAAAATTTAAACGATAACTCAGTAACTGTCGTGTGCTTGAAAATTCGGGATCTTTCGAGAAGGACTAGAGTATAAATTGACGCGATCGGAGAGCGCTGCGCCTTTTGTCGCAAAGTCTCCGACGCGCTCATTTAGCTTTCCGAAATTGAAAATCGTGCTTTCCGTTGCTCGCGGAATTAACTCTCTTCGTTACTTGCGGATTAAAATACTCAGCTCGAGTGTCGAACCCCGTTGTTTTCTTGGATTCTTAAGTAATTAAGATTGTGACTATTAAATTTATGTTTTTTTTGTATTTGTAAGAATAAAAGAAACTTGTACATAGCAATATAAAGATCGAGGTTTATTGTTCCGTCTTTTCTCGAGCCGCTCTCACTCTCCTGTCTATCTCGCGGACTTTGCTCAAACACTAATAAAGATTATTTAGTCTCTCTCCTTGTTTGTGAGCGGTAGGCTGACTTGACGATCCTGACATATGATTTTTCTCTTTTCTCACTACTTATTGGTTAACTAAGATTTTGTACGTATATAATAATTTTTTCTTTTTTTCTCCTTTTTATTCATATTTTATTGTAATTTTTTATTGTTTATAATATTGTAAACTATTGTAGTTCACTGAGAAGGAACAAAACCCATGATCGAAACGTTGTGATTCTTTACCAACCAATAAATTGCCAGTGTGATCGATCTAAATTACATTAAATATGTATAATGTTGTAAAAAAGGATGCATAAAGTTTCATAATTTTGTTTACAAATGGATGTTATATTAAATTTAATTAAATATTAAATTATTTTAAAATTTGACTGTATTATTTTGTCTCTCCACTCTCTCTCTTTTTTTCTCTCTCCATATATATATATAATTATTATTTCTAAAAATAACAATTTTTAAAATGAATCTGTCTACTAACTGCTACATTAATATATACATATTATGGCACTTCAACACATGTTTATGTTAATTTTTTCAATTTTTGAAATTTCTTTATTTTCCTAGATATATGTAATAAGATTTATTATATATAGTAAGCTTTATACTAATGTAGATTTTATGAAATTAATTTAGGAAGTTAGCATCATTTCTGTGTGTTAAGGATAATTATATAACGGAATAAAGGTACTAAACATCGAGATAGAAAATCTGTCTAATAAAAACACAATTCATCAAACATTTTTTAAGTTGTATCTGTTAACGCTAATATTTCGGGCTGTTCTTCCGAAAGCGGCCGCGCTCCGATTTTCTTCAAATTTTGTAAATAGCTTCCATTTGGATAGAAAAGAAGTATATTAAAAGGATTTTTGGCGACTCAAAGGTTAAGCCACTTTTTAAATTATTTTTTGTATTTTAAGAACATACTGTTTTTACGCGATTAGGAAGAAGCGCGGAGCGCGCCCCTCGGAGCGGGGAAGGCGGTAGGGCGCGCTTAGCGCGCCCGTTAAGCCGCCTTCCCCGCGGAGAGGGGTCGGGCGGCACTGTCGGTAGCGTAGCCCAATGTCTATCGCCCAAAGTAGTTATTTTTTTTTATATAAAGTTATATAAAATCATGTAATTAGGATAGTTCCAGTGTAATCTTAAAAAATTAATATCTCGCTCGTTTATTGTTATTAAACAAATATTTTGGAGTCGTTTTCTGTTTATGCATTTCTTGAATGTTATTATACAGTTTCATATCAATAATGTAAATTTTATTACATATTATATACATGATATTCGAAAATTACATATAATTTATAATATTTTTTGTTTATAATTTATAATAAATAATGAGCGATGGTTAAAACTTTTAAATACTTATTTAGAATGACATTTATGTTAATATATGTCAAAGTAAACATCATCAAAACGTTGTATATTAAAATATACAGAAAATACAAAAAATAATTTAAAAAGTGTGTTAACCTTTGAGTCGCCAAAAATCCTTTTAATATACTTCTTTTCTATCCAAATGGAAGCTGTTTACAAAATTTGAAGAAAATCGGAGCGCGGCCGTTTTCGGAAGAATCGCCATATTTCGATCAACAATATATTCAATAACAATCACTAGAATTTATATTAATTTTCATTGTACATATATCCACTTATATACAATTATATGCACATATTTTTATGGAGGCATTATCGGTTTATACTATTATTTTCAGAATTTGTTTGTGTTAAAAATATAACGACATTCGATATTCGAGAAAAAAAACTTGATAAGGTTATAAATAAAAGAATTTATATAATTCTATGACTAATATTTAATAACTGTAAAGAAATAATATTTTTAATCTTTTTATTATCAAAGTACAAACATTAATAAAATTTTAGTAATATCGGCAAATTTTTGGAAAGAAATATGAGTTACAGTAAAATTGAGAAGAGTTAACTAATCTATCGTGAGAAAGAGTCAAATCGTTAAACAAAATTGTTTTAATAATTGCAAACGCTATACTTTTGCTTGTACTACTTGATAAAAGCTATTATAAATCCTCATTGACTCTCGTTAACCTATTGATTGATTTTCGTTTTGACATGAGTTATACTGGATATACAAGATGCCTTAAAAAAATAAATAAAAAATAGATTTTACGATATAAATAAAATCACATTCAATTTATATCATTTAGGAATGGTATATATCAAACCGGTATTATTAAGCAAAAAACAAATGGTAATTTTTCGTTTAATTTTATAATTTATATAATTTATCGTTAAAAGCACCAGAAACAACCGATTCAACGATATTCACTTAATTCTTTTTGTATGTTACACTTTATGAAGGATATTTCAATGTCCGAGAAAAGTGATCATTATATACTAAATTTCAAATCTGACCGAAATCATGTTGATAGTACTGCGAGAAATGATCGAGAAGTCGATGAAGTTACACTTGCAAATATTTCTATCATCCCAGCTTCTATCAGTAAGTTGCAAAAAAATGCATAAAACATTAGTAACAAAATCTATAACGAAAAAATGTAAATATAATTTAAATTCAAGAAAGAAAATTAGAAATCAAATTTAATAATATCTCTCAGTAGTGAGACGAATATAAATTTTAATTCCGTCCAAAAAGAAATAGAATAGCATAATATAAACATAACATTCATTATACATCAAAATTGTCATGATTTAAGGTAAAGTCAATTTTACTAATTTGCTACTTTGTTTCAAAGCAATCGCAAATATTATACTTCTGATTTCTTAAGTTATAGGAATTTTTCGAAAAGTACTTCTTATTTTATTGAAAGTTATTTATTCGTTTTTGCTATGAATTAACGATTACTTCTTTAAATCTTAAATGACGCAAAAAATTCTTGTTTTTTTAAAGATTAATACCGTGCTAATTTCCATATTTTGCAGTTTACTTTTTTATTCTTCCTTTTTTCTTTACTCTGATAGAAATTTTGATCGAGCGTTTGTATAACACTGGCCAGCGTGCCACACTGTCACTTAAGGAGGACATGATCCGCTGGTAAGAGCCATCCTCGAAATCATTACGTTTTGCCCGCTGGCGCCACGTTGAAATGAATTTTGTGTGGTACTAACATAGTCCTAGTAAGATATTTTTATAGGACAGATGCAGAATTACTATAGTATAGCGTAATATTGCTTTACGAAAAAATACTACTGAACTATTTAACTATTGATAAAAAACTTCTTATACAGCATCAAGTCGCCTAAAAATATTACTAAAACTTTTAAATCTCATGTGTGTACCAGTCTTTTGTACACTGAGAGAAAAGTGTTTGGTATTTACAATTATAATTGCATAGTTAAATAATTATAGTTGCAATTATCATTTTTATAGTTATTGTTACTATAATGTTGATAAAAATAACTTTATACGAATAGTTGTCAATCAGGATAAAAACTTTACTATAAATTTTGATAATACGAAATATCAATATAGTAAAATATTAACATATAGTAAATTAAATAACCATTTTTAATAATTTACACAATCACAATTATGATAAATGTAACCATATTCTTGACATTCGTTTTACTATTTATTATTTTCCAATCTGTTTACTATATATAATAAAAGGTAAACTATATAACTATAAAAGATAAAAAATATAATCATATATATAAACATTTCTGTGACTATATTGATAGGTCATTTAACTATATTTTTAACAAATTTATATTATAAATATTGAAATTGAAAAGAGATGTGTGATAAGTGTTTCGTCGTTTGCCGCTACGCGACGACATCATAAATGACTAACTCAATTTTTCATGAAATGTGTATAAAGGACTGGTACTTCGACGAAGTCCAAAGTATATTTTTTTTTCTTCTTAGGAGTAGTAATGCAAAAAGAGGACATTGCTTACACGTACATTAGAGAATCACATACATGTGTTACATAGAGCGCTCTTCCAAACATTATTGTTTATCAGTTTAATTATATTATATAATTAATTTCTTTTTAAAATATAGTACTGGAAATTTTTTCATAATTGAACGTACCTTATAAACTATAAAGTTATGCAAATCACATACGTTGTTAACTTAATTATATATAAAAAATATAATATTTTACTATTAATATAAGTACAATGTATTATTATACTATATAATTCCTTTTACTTTCATTTTAATTGTTAGCATCATATTTATAGTACCACTTACTATGTAAAAATGACAGATATGTGTGTACCAACCATGCATATAGTTGCATGAAAATATACTAATTTCACAATAACAATAATATATTATTGGATTTACTATAAATCATACTGTTAAAATAACTATATAAATGTAGTTGCCGCCAAAAATAACTATTTTGTTTTATAGTTATTATTATGATAACTGCAACCATATTTTTCTCTTAATGTACACACTTCATAAAAAATTGAATACGAGTTTAGTTAAGTCTGGTGTCGCCGCATTGCGGCAAGTGAAGAAACACGTGTCATATATTGTGTCCTTTTTATGTTATCTTTTTTGACAAAGCGAAAAAATGTCTGAGCATCCGACGTGGCGCAAGTATGAACCGCATCAGAAGCCCAATCAAATTCAGATTTGTGCCCGTTTAATTTTATAATAATATTACGCCATTTATACATATATCGGCCGTGACCATGGGTCTGGTGAATCTTTTCAGTTTTTGAAAATAAGGTTGTGATGTGGCAAACTTACGCTGACAAGTGTTATGACGCCCGCAAGGCAATTTCTATCAGGGTATTTTCACATTAAATTGTTCTTTCTGATTTACCGAGATAATTTATTTAATCTTATATATAATTATGTTATATATAATTATCTTATATATAATATGTACTATTTTAAAATCTCTAGAAAGCAGTTTGAACAAGCCGACATCTCTCAGAGCATTTGTACATTTCGACAGTCAATTCGCAAAAAAAGTAAACGACATTTTTATGACATTAAGGTAAAGAATCTAAATTCTTAGTTTGTATTTTTTCATTTTTCTCTCTTTTTCTTAAATTCAACTACATAACTATATCAAAATATTAATTCTGTTATAATTTTGTTAAATATAAAATGACTAAAATTTTATTGTTTTACAGATGGAATCAATCTGAATTTACCGATGAAATAATACAAGGATATACAGTGCAATGTTTATTCATCGAAGTCTTAAAAGAGATTCAAATCTGTGACGATAAAAATATCACAACTATAATACAACATTGGAGCACACAGTGCACAATCTTGAACCTAATACGACATATTATTTCCGAGTACGTGCACATACTGAATTTACAGCTGGTCCTTACTCGGATTTAATCAATCGACTACGCATGAAAATCCAATACCTAAATTATTATTAGTAACGGATGTTGGCATCCACATATTGGACTTAGATTCAAATACTATTAATAATCTCGTTGAACAATCGCACATAAGAGATGTTGCTTACTGGACACAAGAACATAAAATTTATTGGATGCACGGAAATAATCTAATGACGTTGGATATTACTGAAAATAATATCACAAAAATAGCTTGGTTTGATGTTGAGTTAGATAACCCATATATCTGCATTGACTGGATAGCAAGAAATCTATATATGATCTATCATGATATAGACTACTATTTCATTGTAAAGTTCGACTTAACAATGTGGGAAAATGGCATAATTAAATTTGAAGAGATTTTCAAAACAAAAAAAAACTCTTTTTTTTGACCATTTAATTGTATCACCGTCTATGGGGTACGTTTACTACCGTTCACCTAAAAAAATAATTTTTCATTAAAGATTTATGCAAATTTGTAATTTTTTTATAATTTTACGTAATTTTATAATTAAGAGCATAAGTAAAAAACGTGGTTTTATAATTAAGATCATAAGTAAAAAATAATAATAAGTTATTATATAATTATAAGAATTTCGAATTTTTACTACAAGTTTCCGTTTTTGTTGAAATAATGTTTTATAATGAGTAAAACAATTATATATTTTTTAGAATTTTATATCGCATGTCATACAATCGGAAGAATAGAGAGTATGGTATAATGAAATATCATCTCGATGAAAAAAACGAGCACATTTTTCAGATAAATGAATCTCTTTGCAAACTTCGTGGGACTTATATGTATAATAATTGATAACATGAATAATGAGGAATCCTTAATTTACTGGATAGGTTCTTATTACATAATTGCCACAAACACTAACCGTTCTATCTGCGATACAATTTTACACACGGAAATCATAGGTGATGATTTCGGACTCTGATCTATGACAATTGACAAAACAAACATTTACATTTTAGCATATAATCAGCTTCAATATACTTATCATATCTACATTTCGAAAAAAAAATATGCAAGTCTTAAGAACGTAAATATAGACGAATATATTGAAAAGATATTAAGCTCAGATAATTATTACCTATATAACTAAAATAACTAAAATTTACGCTTTTGATAAATCTTTACAACCATATCCTCCGATGAGATGTCTGACACCTTACGAAAAAGTTTATAATTTTGAGAATGTGACTGCAACGACAAACAGCATCATTGTAAATCTTTCGGAGCCGGTTATAAAGAGTGGATGCAAAAAAAAAAGTTACCAACTACTATATATACTATCTCCGTACGCTGTTTAGACAACAATCTCAACAAGTCTGAGAAATTTAATGTGCAAACGTACGAACGATATTACGAGATTCAGAACTTAACACCATTTATAGAGTACAAGTTGAAGTTTACTTTAAGCAATTTTTACTTTGATCAATTATTGATAAATCCATTTGATTCGAATGTGATACCAATAAAAACTAATTCAGGTAAGCTTAATGCACCAGAAAACATAAGTGTTCTAGCTTTGACGCCTACTATAGCAGTAGTTCATTGGATGCCACTCAAGAAGCTGAACTGCGTGTCCGTAAACTACGCATTGTGCTAAGTGCATTGGAAGACAGTTACAACATTAGTGAACGGCACGCAACAAAAGAGCAAACAATTTATCAATGTGCCGAAACGTATGGCAGACGGCAGATTTTTCACAAAGATTAACTTGTCGCTACCAGTACAAGATTACTTGATATACGTGCGTGTGTATCCAAGTAATTTTAGCGATTTCTACAACGAGAATTTAAGCAAGATTAATCACATGTACTCAGAACCAAACAATATTACTTTGAGCGGGGCCAACATAAATAACATGAACATTTCATGGATTTCAAACATTAATCTGACGGTTTTTTGTACACTAGAATACAAAGACATTGCAACAGACAAGTGGCAAACAACGAATTATACAAAAATGAATTATAACAAAGAAATAATATATTATATCGAAAATTTACAATCGGGAACTTTATATCAATTTCGCTTGATATTGATATACCCCGAATATGAGGAAACTTTTACATGGCCGGCTGATGAAAGATTTATTTTTTCAACACATGGTAGCAAACGTGGTAAGCAAATGAAAATACTCATACAGCACAATAAGATTGCAGATATATTAAAGAATAATTTCATTGAAACATTGCAATATTGCAAATCGATTGCGAAGCTCTGCAGAGTCATTGTTATAAGATGTGTAAAGTTAAGATGTCCTTTTTCCAATAAAACATTGTAGCAATATTACAGTGTAATATATTGAAAAAAATGCAATGTTATTGCAATCATTTAATAATATTACGTATAAAATATTTTCGTTTTTGATGGATAAATATCTATCATATAAACATATAATTAAATTAAAAAACTAATATAAATAATAGTTTGCAATATCTAATTGTAAGATAAACATGTCTAAAATAATATATTGCAAAATTATATTTAAACGTAATTATATAACATAAATTATTATACAAATTAAAATAGATAAAGAATTAGGCTCTGAAATGTATTAAACAACACGATATACGAGAAAAGAGCGATTAAGAGCCACCGCGGATGATAGTGCGTAAAATTTTATAAAGATTAATAAATCGCGAAAAATAAGACGCGAAACAAGACATATGCATATATTTTACTTGGTGCATAAACCAAGGTAGATTCTCCATTCGAGAATACTATAAGACCTCTCTTTACCCCCCTGCAGAGATGTAAGCGAGAAAAATATCGGGGCGAAGTCGCTGAATCGGGAGTCGAACCCGAGTCTTTCGCTTGCCGGACGATTGCTCTAAACCAACTGAGCTATTCAGCCCCACACCGATATCCCTCTCGCCTATTTGTAGAAATAATGGGAACGCGATTAGCTCCGCGTAAATTTAACAAATTAAAATAGATAAAGAATTAGGCTCTGAAATGTATTAATTATTATATTAATATAAATTATTATATTTTTATACAATATTACTTTAAACTCTTACTTACAAATCACTTTCTTTATTTTAAATGTTCTATATACTCTTATAATGGGTATAACTTTATATATTTATATATAAACATTAGTTATAGAATTAATTAAACATTACTAATTATATTTTCATTTAAAAATTTTAAAAATCTGTTATAATTATATATATTTGCAAAAATACATAAAAATGCATAGAATAACATAATGATAGATGTAATAGTATCTATTCTGAATATAAGAAAAAAATATATTATCTTTGAAGATTAACATCATGTTTATACATAATGTGAAAATATATCAGAAAATATATTGAAGCATTGAGAGGGCAGGGAGGAAGGGGGCCGGGAGAGATAGACAGGGTAGAGAGGGAGGGGGGAGGGTACATAGAGACAGGTGGAGATAGGAAAAGTTGGGTGGAGATAATGGAGGAGGACGGGGGAAGGGAGAAGGAGGAAGAAAGAGATAGTGAGGAGGACGCGTGGGAATTGATGGAGAAGAGGGCGGAAGGTTTAAGGAAGGAGAGAGAGAGGAGGA
This sequence comes from Camponotus fellah, assembly GCA_030586385.1. Taxonomy (NCBI): domain Eukaryota; kingdom Metazoa; phylum Arthropoda; class Insecta; order Hymenoptera; family Formicidae; genus Camponotus; species Camponotus fellah. The sequence goes on along the minus strand of JAPIVC010000299.1, from coordinate 312,636 downwards.
GGAAGGAGAAGAGAGAGAGGGAAAAGAGAGAGGAAGAAGAGAGAAGGAGGAGGAGGGAGAGGAATGTAATTTGGAGAGGGGTGCTGGGAGAGGACGAAAGGGAGAGAAGAAGGTGCATGGAGGGAATAGTGAAAAGGATACTGGGAAGGGAGGCAGGGATTAAAGGAGTGGCGGAGAGAAGAGGGGAGAAGGGGCAATGGGTGTTAATAGTGGAGATGGAGGATATAGAGGATAGAGAGGAATTACTGGGAAGGTGGGAGGAGGTTAGGGAAAGGTGGGGGGTGAGGATTGATGAGGATTTGACAATGGAGGAGAGGAGGTTTAGGTGGAGGATGTTGGAGGTGGCGAGAAGGGAGAGAGGATTGAGGAAGAGAGTATGGGTAGAGAACAGGGAGTTGTGGGTGGAGGGTGAGGAGTGGGGTTGGGATGAGGAGAAACAGATATGGAGGGTGAAGGAGGAAAATGGGGAGGAAGAATGAAGAGAGGCTAAGAGGATGGAGATGGGGGAGAAGGGGGGAAGTTGTTTTCCTGGGGAATACAGGGAGAAGAGGCGATGTGGGTGAGGAAAAAAAAAAGAGAAGGGGAGAGAAGGAAGAATAGGAGGTGATATAAGGATACAGAGGGGAGGTCGAAGGGAGGGAGAGGGAAAAAGAACTTTGTAAGGCCGCAGGTGATCAGGATCGGTATAGGAGGGGAGGAGGATTAAGTATGAAAGGTATGCGATAGATGTAATGTGGGTTAGGTTAGGAACAGGTGGAGGAAAGGAGGTGATAGGAGGTACAGAGGGGAGGTCGAGGGAAGGGAGAGGGGAAAAAGGACATTCGTAAGGCCGCAGGCGGTCAGGATCGGTGTAGGAGAGAGAAGGGATATGCAATGCAGGTAATGTGTGTAATGTGTGTTAGGGTATGGAAAAGCGAGGATAGAGTATGAGGGAGACAAAAGGTAGAGTGGAGGGGAGGACGGAGGGTGGGTGAGGGTAAAAGGAAGGATTGTAAGGCCGCAAGTCGGTCAGGATCGCGGAGGGCGGAGTGTATCAAATGTTAGATTATACGGAAGGACAGGTAGAGAGAGCGATTAGGGATGTGTGGATGAAGAGTGTAGGAAAAGATGGGAGTAACGGAACGTAAGGAGAAGAAATGATAGGGAGAATGCAAACTGAGTGTGTGAGGTATGGATGAGAGGTAAAGGGTTAGAATGGAGGAGAGGACGAAGGGAGGGAGAGGGTAAAAGGAAGGATGTAAGGCCGCTAGTCGGTCAGGAGCGCGGAGGGATGTGAATTTTTTATTTTTTTATTTTTTATTTTTATTTTTAAATGTTAAGTTTATATATTTTATAAGAAGGACGTGTAGAGTAGTAAGGGTTTTGGTGAAGAGGATGGAAAGGAGAGGAGGTATGAAATTGTAAAGATACGAAATGTATGATGATTGTATTGATGAGACGGCAACCCTGACGGGAGTCCGTGAATAAAGCTACTACTACTACTACTATATTGAAGCATTGTTGTCTATATAAAATGTTGTCTTTTGTATTTTAATAAAAAAATAGCAATGCTTATCTTTAGCTTAGAATTATATTTACTCTACTGATATTATTTCTGTGTCATTAATTCATTTGATTTTTGCAAAAAAATAAAATTTATCACATATATACGAATATAAAAAATATATTATTACATTATTTTTATAGATAAATTAAAGATTGTTATAGATTTAGATTGTTTTTAAAATATAAATATCATTTTGCTAATATCTATATCATACTTTGTTAATTTATATTTCTACAATGTTTCCGTAATGTTGCAATTTGTAATATTGCAATAATGTTGCAAAGTAGTTGTAACATTCTGTGCAGATCTGTGCAGATTCTGTGTAGATATTGCTGCATAGATATTATAATATTATATGCTAATTTTTTTAGATATGAATAGACATAAAATTTAAAAAAATTAAATTTTTGTAAGAAAGTCATAAGTAAAAATAAATTTGTAAAAACATACACAAACGAAGATATTAAAATTACATTTTTGCTTAATATAGATATTTCGAACACTCCTGGAATAATACCGAAACAATATTACTTATTGTTGATGTTAAGTTTTATCGTTATAATTATTATAATCTGTGTCTGCTACTTTTATCGTTGTAAGTATATTTGACTCTAAAAAAACCTTACAAAGGTAAAAAATATACGCCAAGTACATAAAAAATATTCCACCTTGTATGCAACAAACCGTTTAATAAAAAGATACCCTTATAATAAATAATTTATTAAAATTTTCCCTCAAAAAATATATATAATTTTCCTAAAAAAAATCAAAACTAAATGTGAAATCAATAATTAATTAACCAAATACATTGAAGCAATTGATAGAGATTTGTAATTTGAAATATGTGTCACAAATTCAATCTCTACATATGTATTAGATTCTCGATAAAATGAAAATAATTTTCAAAATAAGTTCCAAATAAATTTGAAACTAAAAAAATTAAGAGCAAAACGATTTAGAAAAACTTGGCGTGCTCGGATCGTATTATAATTCACATATTTCTATAATTGAAATTAATTACAGGTATATAATTCGCAAACTTTATAAAATTATATGTATTATAATGTGACTCGAGCACACACTATGTGTGTGTGTGTGTGTGTGTGTGTGTGTGTGTGTGGGGGGGTGTTAGAATTTACAGATTTGTGTGCAACCATAATTATAGTACATAGAAATTTATTACATTTGTCTGCGCAGACAGAAATATAGTTACGCAGAAATATTCCCCTACATGTTTAATATATATATATATATATATATATATATATAATAAATAATTATGTAGGGAATATTTCTGTATAACCAATTTATGTCTACGTAGGCAAATGTAATAAATGTCTATGTAACTATAATTATGGTTAAATCAACTTTAAATCTCTACACACCCCCCCACTCACATCTATATATTATATCATATTTATATTATAATTACATTGTACATATAAGGAATATTTCTGCGTAATTATATTTGTCTATGCAGGCAAATGTAATAAATGTCTATGTAATCAGTATTTAATATTAAAAAGTTTATGTGATAGCCCTTACAATTTGATAACTAAATTTAGATATTTATAAATCTTTAAAATAGTGAAAATAAACTTCCTGGAAAGTATTGAAGCGATACATTGAAGATATTTGTATCAGTTGATTACCAGAATCTGTGGGCCATTGCATAAGCCTTTCGTCCACACATTATATTAAATACTGTCCATAAACTTTGACTTGTACGTAACTTTAAATTTTAGTCAATACTTAAAGTTTATACATTATATCAAATTCTTATTACATTACAATTTTCTTTAGCGTTGATTGAAATTTAAAATTATGTATGAATCTAAGTTGCGATCAGTACTTAATATTATGAAAAAGTTTATGCGATAACCCTTATAGATTGAATTAGATATTAAATATAAATATTTACAGTATCCTCTCAATCTTTTTCAAGAAAGTTTATTTTCAGTATCATTTAAGGATGGAAAAGAGTTTTATCCTGCTCTCTTCTATTTTTTTTAGATTTTCCACAAAATGATTTTATCAAGATTAATATATAATAACAATGAAAAAAATTTTTAAATATTTACCTTTTGATGAATATTACAAAACTCACAATTCACTTGGTTGTTAAGTGTCATACACAAATCTTTTTATTATATTATATAATAAATGTACTTGACGTCGCGACGCTATCGCGCCGATTGATAATAACCTTTAATTTTATACGTCACTTCTCTTCCTTGTTACACTATTCCGCATTTACACTATTTCGCACTATATACTCTATATATTATCTTTCCTATGTATGTACACACATACATATCACACATATTTACACACATGCACACATATGATTTTGTCTCTTAAAGCATTGTACATATCGAATAAATAATCGTATACGCAGCGATGTGAACGCCGCTTGAGGGACAAAATCGCTTTGCGTGTGTGCGTGCGAGCATATGTACGTGAGTCTGGAAGAAAAGGAGGAAAGAAACGAAATGTCACAATTCTGATATTCAATCATCATTTCTCAGGATTGACTGCTCCGATTTCATTCAAACAGGTCGCAATCGAAAGCTTGTACTCATATTATATTATAAAAGTGTCGTTAGATTTTTGATTACGGCTTTAGTTTATTAAATATTGTAACCGAAAGTTTACTTGACGCGAAATTCCGGATAAAGTACTTGGTAGCGCCGCGTCGAGAACAGTGACTCTCAACTCAATGCTTGGACCTGTTTTTTATGTACTTGGCGTCGCGACGCTACCGCGTCGCTTGATGTAGGTATCGATTTGAATTGTAGATTATACATATATATTTGATATAATATCTAAGAATTTACTGAAAATAGTAATTTACTTAAATAAAACTATATGAATAAATTTACTAAAAAACGAGAAATCTTATAATACATATTATTACGTAATTAAGTCGAAATTTTATAACAGTGTATCATCAACACAAAAATAATAATGAGCAACTTTTGTCTTCAACAATGGTCAACATGGAATTAGCGATTCTACATGAAATATCTTGTCGACATACTGAATTCAATATGATTTACAGTCCTATGTTCCATTATAATCCGGAATACAGTCCTATGTTACATTATAATTCGGATGAATGTGAGATAACTAAAATCGCACGTAAACAAATTACACTAACGAAATGTCTTGGTAGCGGCGCATTTGGAATGGTAAAAATTAATTTTTTCAAACAAAGTTTCACGATATTAATTTCTAGATCAACAAAACAGATATACGTATAAAAAATAAAGACACGAATTACATGAATTTTTATTATAGATCATAATATAAAATTTAGGTGGAACAACATGCACTTTATTATGTATTTTTCGTTTAATTATTTAATATAAAATAAAATATAACGTTACTTGACATTAAACTATACATTTTCTAATGAAATACGTATGTAAATTTGTGTAAAATATTTCGCAGGTGTTTCAAGGAAATGTGAAGTACTTAGAAAAATCGGGCACAGAGATATCCGCTGCAATAAAAGTGCTTCGAAAAGATGCTTCTTCCCATGAGAAAAAGAAATTTTTAGAGGAAGCCAGACTTATGAATCACTTTCGACATAAACATATATTAAGATTGTTAGCCATTTGTTTAGATGAAGATTCGCTGTTACTAGTGTTGGAATTGATGGAAACTGGTGATCTGTTAAATTATTTAAGAGATTGAATTTTGCAAGCGTCAGATTCGCATGCTCTGCGTTTGCAAGATTTGCTCGCCATGTGCGAAAATGTTGCGCGAGGCTGTTGCTACTTGGAAGAGTTGCGTTTCATACATAGAGATCTTGCGTGTCGTAATTGCTTAATATCTTCGAGAAATCGCGAGGACCGTGTCATCAAAATTGGAGAATTCGGTCTAGCTAAAGATATCTACAAAGATGATTATTATCACAAGGTAAATATTATTTCAAAATTTAATTATTATTTAAAAAAGCGAGTTCTTTTAAAAATGCTTTTCATTTTTTATCATAATCAATATTGTGCATCTTCTTTTTGAATAATATTAAATATAAGTAAATTATTTTTATTTATGGAAGACAAAAGATGAATGAACATTTTTTATTTTAAACATACTCTAAAAATGAACAACTTGAATCAAAAAAATTAGACAACAAGATATACAAGAAAAGTGCGATTTAGAGCCACCGCGGATGATAGTGCGTAAAATTTTATAAAGATTAATAAATCGCGAAAAATAAGACGCGAAATAAGACATATGCATATATTTTACTTGGTGCATAAACCAAGGTAGATTGGTTTAGAGCAGTCGTCCGGCAAGCGAAAGACTCGGGTTCGACTCCCGATTCAGCGACTTCGCCCCGATATTTTTCTCGCTTACATCTCTGCAGGGGGGTAAAGAGGGGTCTTATATAGTATTCTCGAATGGAGAATCTACCTTGGTTTATGCACCAAGTAAAATATATGCATATGTCTTATTTCGCGTCTTATTTTTCGCGATTTATTAATCTTTATAAAATTTTACGCACTATCATCCGCGGTGGCTCTTAATCGCTCTTTTCTCGTATATCTTGTTGTTTAATACATTTCAGAGCCTAATTTCTTATCTATTTTAATTTGTCAAAAAAATTAGGCTTTAGTTTAAATAATGTTTCAGAGAGGAGAAAGTCTGTTTCCTGTTCGTTGGATGGCACCGGAATCTTTGGTGATCGGAATATTTACTTCTCGAAGTGATATTTGGTCATTTGGGGTATTAATGTGGGAAATTACATCGTTGGGTGAACAATCTTACGCTGCCAAAACTTATGAAGAAGTGATAAATTATGTGAGTGCTGGAGGCAGGTTGCCGATGACTCTTAACTGTCCGTCAACATTGTACCAGTTAATGCTGTGTTACTGGAATGCAGCGAATGGCAGACCAAATTTAGGTGCAGGATGTTTCGAGCGTCATCGTAGCGAAAAATCGTATGACGGTAGAACACGCGCTAATGTTTGTAGCATCGTACGATTTTGCGATAGTTGCGATCGTATCGTTAAATCGAATTTAAAACACGAATGCGGTGTTTCTTATTGTAAATTATGCCGTTCGCAATAACCGCGCAATCACTTGTGTTATATGCAACCTCTTCGTCAACGGAGCGATATCTCCTCTGCCGGGCCATCATCATCAACGGTAGTATCGGATGAGGCAAATGTATCTAATATGCGAGAAGAAGAAGAAGCACGGAACATAAGTGATAGCGCGGAAACAAACGAACGTGCATATGAACGCGAAAAGGGACGTATGGCTTTCGTATTTTACGATTTTGAAACGCGACAAGACGAGACAGTCGAAGGAACGGGAAATATAAAAAAACATATTCCGACATTATGCGTCGCGCAACAGATTTGCGAAGCATGCATGGGAGAAAATAACATGTCCGTGCGGTGTCGTTGGTGCGGAGTGCGAGAGTTCGTATTTCAACGCGATCCGGTTAAACAGTTTGTAGATTTTGCTACGCGTCCGGTAAAATGTTTTAAACAGATAATTTGTATAGCGCATAATGCGAAAGTGTTCGACGCGCAATTTATTTTGAAATATATCGTGGAAAATTGTAGAGATACTGAACCAAAAGTAATTTTAAATGGTACAAAAATTATTCTTGTAACCGTAGGACATACGAAATTCATCGATAGCGTTAATTATATGCCGATGCGCTTATCCGAATTACCTAAGGCTTTCGGGCTAAAAGACACTGAGGATAAGAGCATTTTTCCGCATTTATTTAATACTATCGAAAATCAAACATATGTCGGACCGTTACCTGATGTACAATATTATTCTCCGGATAGCATGAAATCGCAAGAACGCGAACGCTTTCTCGTATGGCATAGCGAAATAAGGGAAAAAAATACCGTGTTCGACTTCCAACGCGAGATAGTACGCTATTGCCGATGTTGATATTCTTCGATGAGCATGCGTAGCGTTTAGAAAAATTTTCCTAGATCGCGGAAATGTATGTCCGTTCGAAGAATGTACAACTATTGCTTCGACTTGCATGACGGTTTTCCGGAAAAACTTTTTGCAAGCTGATACGATAGGCATCATTCCTACGGGGGGATACAGATGCGCGAACAATCATTCGCGTAAAGCCTTACAATGGCTGAGATATGGATGGAGCGCGAACTCGACCGACGTATAAATCATGCGGGGCGCGCGCGGGAATATCGGGCATTTGACCCAAGACATATACAGTCCATTGGTAATATTGGGGTAACAGTTACCTCCGTCGTTTTGCATCCTCCTACTTTGGAAATTCTTGCAGCAATATCGGCTGCGTTCACTGATTCATCGAATCCTACGATTCGAATTTCCCCTTTTATTTCAGGGCATGTGATAGTAACTTCATCACTCAGTACATTCATAGCTCAGGAGCGGAGCTAACTTGAGGTTCTGCGTTTTTAAATGCGATACGTCCCCAGTAGTTTTTACACTAGAGGAACCTTTTTTTTTTACTATGCGGAAGGAGGAGGAAATGCATTGAGGCACACCCCAGGCCGCCTGAGATAGTGTTGGACTCACCTGGCCTGTCAGTTCCATGGAATCCGGTCAGTTTTACCAACTAAAACCTCCCCCTGGATGCAGGATAGTCCACTACTCGGTTCTAAATTTCAGACATGGGAACGCATTAGCACACAACCACCTCTGAAAGAACTTATGCCCATAGAGCTTCTAAAATTAACTTCTTCCCTTCAAATCGGCAATCCGTCATTTCATTCCAAGTGGCTTTCGTGTACTGAATGCAGGGTCTCGCGACTCTCCATCCCTTCCTGACGGTTGGTATCGGGGTTGCTGGTAGATACCCTCTCTCGTTGTCATTCCGCTTCTTCTTTCTTTGCAATTACCACTTCGGCAAAGCTTACCACCGCGTTCCATTCTTTTTCACCTTTTAACATAGCTCCAATGACCTCATTGATTCCCAACTATGGCCCTATAGCCTCCATTAGTGCCATCCGTTGCTCGTTCCAAGCCAGGCATTGACGAAGAGTATGTTCTTCGTTATCTCTATAGGTCTGTTACACTCCATGCAATTAGGGGACTCCACCCTTTTAATCCTACACAGGAATGCCGCAAAGCACCGTGACCCATCAGAAGCTGAGTTAGCCTGAACGTCATGACTCCATGCGACCTATCCAACTATTCATCCAGCCAGGGACTTATCGCCCTAATGATCTTACCACCAGCCAACTTGTCTCTGCCGAGTCCTATCCTCCATTGTTCCCTGAGTCTTCTAGCCTCCTCTTCGTAAAGCGTTTTCACCGAGTGCGAAGTAACCTCATTCGCGTGTATATATTCCCCCTCATTTCTGCTACTAAGATCAGCGGTGGTACCCGTGTCAACAGACCAGCCGCATCAAGCCACACCGTACGGTACCCAGCAATTATCCTGATAACCATTGTCCGCCATATCCGATTAATCTTCCTAAGCTGTTCTTTGTTCCTCGCCAACATCTTCCATCAGATCGGAGCACCATACATGATTACAGACGAAGCCACATTGTAATACAATCTTCTCTTATTTTCTCCAGACCCACGAAGATTAGGCAACCTTGGAGGCTTTATTACGCACATAGTCAAAATGCACCTTAAAACTGAGTCGACAATCCACCATGATTCCGAGATATTTCATTGATCCTACTAGAAGTATCTCGCTTCTACCAACCCTAATCCTCAGCTCATTCCTGGGCTTAGCTCCTCTAGGGTAAAATGTGCCTCTGTTTTTTCCGTTGCCACTGTCAGTCCTAGTCCACTAATCTTATTCAAGACGACCTGAATCCTACCATTAACCTTGTCGATTGCTTGTTCAATAATTGCCTGTAGCCATAATGTATCGTCGGCAAAGCATATAGCAGTGCACCCATCATCCGGATCTTCATCATACACTGAATTCTCCAACCGAATTGTATCCAATATTCCAGAGTATCGGTCCCAAGACCGAATCCTGGGATACTCCTGCCTCCATTTTCATCATCTGGTCGCCTCCTTCTGTCGAAAATTCGATAAATCTTTCAGACAAATCTGTCCGTCAATAATCTTACATAGATAAACCGGAAATCGCTTCCTCACCATAATAATTACTGACCATGGTAAGGAATTAAAAGCATTCCTGATGTCCAAACTGACCGCAACAACAAATTCCTTTCTATCAGTTGCCTCATTAACCAACGTCGTTACAAACTGCAGCGCATCCAACATGGACTTACCCTCACAGAATCCAAACCGCTTTGAAAGAGCAGCAAAAGCATTATTCTCCATAACCTCTCTTAATCTATTCATTATAATCCTCTCGAAATTCTTGCCTATGTGTTTAACAGGCAGATAGGCCGTGCTTTGGGGTTCCCCTCGCTATTAAGCCCTCCTTTGGGAATCACGACCAATCAAGCTTTTGGAAAGTATCCGTCCCTTAGACAGTGCGAATATAATTCCCTAACCAGTACCATCATTTCCGCCGGTATTTTCTTGAGCACTTTGGCCGGAATTCCGTTTGGACCAGGTGCCGTATTCCCAGGTGGCCTCTTCCAGAAAACGTGCTCAATTTCACTGACCTCAACCTTACATTCTTCCTCGCTTGGTTCACGAGCATGCCTCCTCTTCCTTCCCCTTTCCATATTATTTCGAGTTCCCACATTACCTCCTGCAGGGAATAAATCCCGGACTATGCCTATCGCCTTATCATGCGGTACAGCTTCTAAGAAGGAGGGTTTGGCTTTCCGTAATTTTTTAAGCACCAACTTATAGGGCATCCCCCAAGGATCATTTTCTATGGAGTCAATTAGCTCCTGCCAGGCATTAGCTTTGGCTACTTGTATCGCCTTTCTAAATTTCCTCTTAGCTGTGCGGTATTCGTATTGTAGACGCACCACCTCGATAGCTCCTCGCTTCCTCCACTTCGTTAGCTCCTCGCCTGCGCATACTCCTCTTCCACCTTCTCTGCGCTCGGATGGATTCTCTTCGAGCCTCTGCTATTTCTCCGTTCCATCAATATGCCTGCTTTTTCGGAGGAACCTTCTTGGCTCTAGGTGCCGCCACGTCGCAAGCTTTCTTCAGCACCCTAGCAATCCAGGCTTCCCTTTCCTCAATATGATACTCCCCATTCGGATGCTCGTCAAAACTGTGCCAGCTAATGACAGCCAGGAACAGATCTTCGTTCATCATATCCCATTTCCAGCAGGGATATTCTTTACCGGCTAGGTGCTGGTCCACTAGAAATTCGTCCAGGGAAAAACCAATATACAAATAGTCGGACAAAGACTGTATATCCGTCCTAACTCGCCAATCTACTGTCTGTCCCAGCAGACCGGAGGAGATCCACGTAAGATCAATGATCGACGTTCCTTGTGCTCTAACACATGTCGGTACTCGACCAGTATATTAAGCACTCGTAAGTCCATACCTGCCACCCATTCCTCCAGCAAGTGAGCTCTCTCATTATCAACTACTGAGCCCCATAATCCAGCTTTGGTGTTAAAGTCACCACAAATTATATATTTACCATCAATCAAACGTAGCACCGCACTCAGCTCTTCTAGGAAGTCCACAAACTCTTTCGTTCTCAAGTTAGGAGAGAAGTAGCATGATACGAAGCATACTTTGGCACAGATAGCGATAACAAATTTTCTGCCACTAAATATCTTCATGCAAGAAGCTACCGCTTCTGGGTTCTAGCAGATCGCCGCCTTTTTATCTACACTCCCAAACCAAAAGGAAGATTCGGGAACATATGCAGGTTCTGAGATTGCACACAATCCAACTCTCATCATTTAAACTGTATCTGAAAAATATTATAGCATTAAGAAAGAACATAGAAGATGCCTTACTGAGTCCAGATACTTTTTAGCCGATGTAATTAAATGTTTATCTTCTGTTCCGAACGATTCAATAAATCTTAATGTAGGAAAAATGTTTGTAGAATATTTTTAAATTGATTCTGTTATTTTCAGGTTTAATCTTAATATTTAGATGTATCAATGAAGATGAAAAAATTTTTTAATTTTACCTTCCATAAAATTTTGATTATTAAAAAATATCACATCCGTTTTTATGATTGTACAACAACATAATATAATGATATATCTAATTTGTGTTTTTGAGTAATGAAATCGAAACGTAATGATTGCGATTATATATATATATATATATATATATATATATAATATATATATATATATATATATATACAGGGTGATTCAAAATAACCCCTGTGTCCCTGAAATGATATATTATTGAGACAATTCTAAGACGATTTTTCCTTTTGCAAAATTTCGTCCGAAGCTTAGTTTTCGAGTTATTAAATAAAGTAGTTGACGCATGACGGGTCGGGTACAAGAGGCAAGCAGGGCCGACGCGATTCACCGTCAGTCGCGGGCGCTTACGCGGGGCGCCTGCTGCGATCAGCTGATCGCTGCACATGCACAGACACACATGCGAACATATACATTCTCTGTCTGTCTGTCTGTCTGTCTGTCTCTCTCTCTCTCTCTCTCTCTCTTTCATTCGCTCACTCACCCGTAATTTTTTTTTTCTTTTTTTAACGAGAGAGGGGAAAATGCATTTTATGCATACTCACCGGTCGATCCAGTGAGTTATGTGGGACTCGAGTACCAAGTCGAATTACCAACTCGGTACTCCCTACCCACTAAAAACCCCTCTCTTTTTATGAATTCTCTTTGACACACTGTCCCTCTGTCTTTCCCGTGATCTGTTTTCACATAACGTCGTATAGTATGATATCTATTTAAAAATTAATTAGATTAAATAAGTGTTTTTAAATAAATATTTTATAAACACTTATTTAATGTAATTAATTTTTAAATAGATACGATGGATATCACACACATTCATAATAATAATAATATTAATATGTTAAATGTTTATTATGTCTACCACGCATTCTTCAATCGAACACATGATCGCGTTCGATAGCGCCAGTAGTACCTTAACCTACCGCAACCTATCATGACAAAAAACTGCTTGCCGTCGCATTGTTGCGTCGTCGCGTCATCGCGTCGCAAGTAACATGTCCGCGCGCGTTTCTTTCATCGAGTGATTTTAATCGCCAACAGTTATTATTCGACAGTGATTAGTGATAGTCATCAGTAAATTTCTCATCTCATCGAGTGAGTAAATAAATGTGATGACGTTAAAGTTTATAAAAGAATGCAGTTCATGAAAGAAGAAAAACTTTCAGTTAATAATTTAGTGTGGATTTCTGTCTTGTGCAACGTGATATCTACGTTAAATTTGAGAACGTACGATCTATCGGAAAATTCATTTCTCCTTCAAGCAATTACAGCAATACATCAAAAGTCATCAAACAAGATAATAATAACTATTTTTTGACGTTATGTGAAAACAGATCTCGGGAAGGACAGAGGGACAGTGTGTCAAAGAAAATTCATAAAAAAAGAGGGGTTTTTAGTGGGTAGGGAGTACCGAGTTGGTAATTCGACTTGGTACTCGAGTCCCACATAACTCACTGGATCGACCGGTGAGTATGCATAAAATGCATTTTCCCCTCTCTCGTTAAAAAAAAAAAAAAAAAAAATTACGGGTGAGTGAGCGAATGAAAGAGAGAGAGAGAGAGAGAGAGGAGAGAGAGAGAGAGAGAGAGACAGACAGACAGACAGAGAATGTATGTGTTCGCATGTGTGTCTGTGCATGTGCAGCGATGTGCAGCAGTGTTTAGCACAGGAAAGCATTTAGCACAGTTCCTACTACGAGAGAAGAATTGAAGGAACGAATTCGGACTGCTTGCGCATCAATTACACCAGCTATGCTATTCAGTGTTCGCAGAAATATTATCGAAAGATTACTTAAGTGCTTGGAAGTACATGCTTTTTGAACACTTATTAAAATAAAAGTTACTTTTTTTCAACATAAAATCCTACTATAGACTAAGATTGTATAAACACTGTTTCACATAAGTGTGAAGTTCGGCGCTCCGAAAAATTTTGAATAATTGTAGCTCGGAAATTAATGATTGTAAAAAAAATTTTTTCGAATAAAAGTTACTTCTTTTTCAACATAGAATCCATTAATATTAATTTTTTGGGAAGGTGCCATTTAAAAAAACGGAGCTTGGTGCCCCCCACTCCACGAAGGGCCGATTGCGGAAAATGAAAATAAGTCCACGTGAAAAAGCACATCAAATCGAGAAAATCGAATTCAAGAACATTAAGATCCATCTAGCCGTTTCAAAGATATTAAACTGTAACACTTTATCTGGCTCACCCTGTATATAGGGTGGGCCATTTTACGGGATCCACCCAAATTTCTCCGTTGGTAAGGCAGATACAGAAAAATGTTTTAGATAAAAGTTGTATAGTTTCGAGGGGGACATAAGATGGTACTATTGTTTTGACCTTGAAGAGTCATTTGAAAGTCACGCGAAGGTCACTTCAATTTTTTTAAATGGAACACCCTATATGTTTTTATATATTCTTGTAGCTCATCTCGAGATCTTTCCAAAACACTATAATAAAGTATTTCTTCATTGAATACTTTTCGAGTTATGAGGCTTGAAATAATTTCTTAATTTTACATAAACCATAAAATATCTAGTAAAATATTCATTTTTCGATTATCTTACCTTAATACTTTTATGTACAAAATAATGAGAGGAATCAATTGGTGTAAAGAAAACATACAGTTGTTTTTAAGAAAAAATATGGAATTTGCAAACAATTGGAATTTTTAACAATTCCATATTTTTTCTTAAAAACAACTGTGTTTTAAAGATCTCCGAGATGAGCTACAAGAATATATAAAAATATATAGGTTTATTAAAAAATTGAAGTGATCTTCGCTGACCTTCAAATTACTCTTCAAGGTCAAAACAATGGTACCATCTTATGTTCCTCGAAACTATACAACTTTTGTCTAAAAACATTTTTCTGTATCTGCCTTACCATCGGAGAAATTTGGGTGGGTCCCGTGCCCACCCTGTATATATATATATATATATATATATATATATTGTGTATATATACAGGGTATCCTAGACCACTCCTTTTTTTCAAAAACTAAGCGTTTTAGAGAAAAACGTTTTGAACAAAAACTTTATGGTTTTGAGGGGAATATAAGATGCTGTTATTGGTTTGACCTTGGATGGCATCGTTAAGGTCAGGTCAAGAACACCTTTAATCTCTTAAATGGAACCACCTTTTTTTATTGCATATTCTTATACCTTATGTCAAGTGCTTTCCAAAACACTATAATAAAGTATTTTTTCATCATGTACTTTTCGAGTTGAATAATTTCTTAATTTTACATAAACCGTAAAATATCAGATAAAATATTCATTTTTCGATTATCTTATCTTTATATTTTTATGTATAAAATAATGAGAGAAATCAATGGTGTAAAGAAAAAACAGTTGTTTCGAAAAAAAAAATATGGAATTGTTAATTGCAAATTGAAGAAATACTTTATTATAGTGGTAGTATTTTTGGAAAGCTCTCGACATAAGCTATAAGAATATGCAATAAAAAATAGGTGGTTCCATTTAAGAAATTAAAGGTGTCCTTAACCTGACCTTAACGATGCCATCCAAGATTAAATCAACGACATCATCTTATGTTTCCTTCAAAACCATACAATTTTTGTTGAAAACGTTTTTCTCTAAAATGCTTAGTTTTTGAAAAAAAAAGTGCTGTGGGTGGTCTAGGACACCCTGTATATATACAGGATGTCCGATTCGTGTGGGACCAAACGAAAAATGATAATAGATTGGGTCAAACTAAGAAGAATAGTCCTCTACCATTTTGCAAAATTCGCAATAATTATTAAGTAATAAGCAAAAAGCAGCCTACCTCTTTTCATGCGCCAGGACATTTTTGCTTATTACTTAATAATTATTGCGAATTTTGCAAAATGGTAGAGGACTATTCTTTTTAGTTTGATCCAATCTATCATCACTTTTCGTTTGGACCCTCACGAATCGGACCTGTATATATATATATATATATACAGGGTATCCGGAAATTTTTGACCTTCCCGAAGTAAGGAGGTAGATTGACTCAAATTAAGAAGGAGCGACTTCTATTGTTTTGTGATTGTCGCACGACGCCTTCGCCACGCGCTTACACACTCATCGCTCCTCCCCTCTCCAATCAGCGCTTCGCCGCGCGCCGCTATTATATTACGGTCAGACGCCTTCGCCATCGTGTGCTTCTAGCCACGAGCATTGGCCGATCTTCTTTATTTAATTTTTCGTTAATTATTGCGACAATCACAAAATAATAGAGGTCTTTTCTTCTTAATTTGAACCATCTACCTCCTTACTTCGTTAAGGTCAAAAATTTCCTGACACCCTGTATATATGTATATAATATAGATTTTACACACACACGTATACACATTGTAATACACATGCATACACATACACTCAATATTCATGTACGTTTTTATTTAACTACATGTATATTGTACATATATAGATTAAATGTTTGTATTGTTTGAAAATAATTATATACATAAATACATGTATGTTTGAGTGTATGTTGCATGTATTACAGTGTGTGTGTGTGTGTGTGTGTGTGTGTGTGTGTGTGTGTGTGTGTATGTGTATTGTATGTGATAAATATTTTAAAGAAAAATGTTTTTATTTTTTTCAGCGTATCAATAATGCGGTACGAAGAGCTCTCCAAAAGGAGAGAGCCAAGCAAAAAAGGAAGTACGTCGCCGGTGTATATGCGGCACAATCATCCACATATATACCGGCGACATACGTTCCAGGGCTGTCCACGCCAGGATATACTGCGCCTGCAGCTGTACGATTGCGCCCGTCACACCAGGATATATCCCGGCTGTGCCTGCCGCATCAGGATACACCCCGGCTGCACCCGCCGCACCAGGATACATCCCGACTGCGCCCACCGCACTAGGATACATCCCGGCTGCGCCGACCGCATCAGGATACATCTCGACTGCGCCCGCCGCACCAGGATACACGCCCGGGCTATTTTATTTTTAATTATTTTAAAAAAGTTATTTTAAAATATTTTTTAAAATATTATTTGTAATAAGAAACATCTTATATCTTATCATAAATATCTTGTCATAAATAAATATAAAAATGTATCTAAAAAAAATTATTTTAATTACTAAACTCCTAAACTTTATTATAAATTATTATTATAAGTTTTATTATAAGATATTCAGATATAAATTATACAATATATAATATAAATTAAAATTTATTAAACTTTGTTTGTTATAAAAATAATAAGTTATATATTATAATAACTAATTATATTATTTTTTTTTGTATTTGCTAATAGTAATAATTCTAATAGTAATAATTCTAATAGTAATAATTCTAATAGTAATAATTCTAAGGTTGTAATTATAATATAAAGAATTTTATATAGTTATCATTATTGTTTGTGAACGTTTCAAATAAATATCAGAATAATTATTCAGTTAAATAATTAATATAAATAATATTATATAAATATTATATAAATATTATATAAATAATATTTCATAATTAAACAAAGTCAATATAATATTTATTTTATATTATAATTACAATCTTAGAATTATTAGTATTAGTAAATGTATGAAAAAGTAATATATTTGGTTATTATAATTTATTATTTTTATGATAATTATTATTAAAAAAACTAATAAATGTTAATATTATGTTAATATTAATATAATATTATAATAAATATGTATTATAATAAATATATATATTAATATAATATTATAATATTATAATAAATGTTTATATTATATATATATATATATATATATATATATATATTGTGACGTGACACTTGGCGGTCCGTCACAAGGATCGCGAGATCCGACCGGAAATACTTTTGGGCCCTCGTTCTCCCCTGATTTAGGGAGAGAAAGCGAATATTGGAGGCGAGGATAGGCTCACCTCCCATGCGTAAAATTGTATTTGCGAAATTTAACATAGAATTTGGCGAATGTGAGGAAGGATACTGACGGGATCTCATCCGGTGACTCGACCCGGCGTAGAAGACCAAGCTAAAGGAAGTTCGGGACGAGCGGAGGCGCCGATTAGGAAGAGAACGCCGAGCTAAGTATTCTTATCCGCCCTATAAAATTGAAACATCTATTTCAAACTGTCACTGCCGCCTCTGTAAATCTCCATATGACCAACAGGTACAAGGAACAATAGCGGGAATCCCGAAAACGGAGCCAGCTCGGCCGAATTCGGCGCTGCCGAGAGATCAGAAAAATATCGGCGAGCAGCTACCGGAAAGAAACCTCACACCGAGCTGCAGCGGAAGAATTAAGAGAATTCCGAGAGGAAACGGTGTGCGACAGGCGCAAATACGGCCGTGACAGCCGCAGGAACAATTGAGACGATCCTGAGGGTTGCAGAAGCGTCCCAAGTGGCCTACTTAAATTAATTACCGGCATGATTCCGACGGGCCTTCCGCTCGTCACTGTTCGGCGGACCAGTGTAAGCACGACGGCTCAAAATCATCGATCTAGTATACGAATGCCGAGAGCGTCAAGGATATCCAGGAGTCATCAGTGAGACGAACATCGACCTCCTCAGGCCGTTTATTAGAGTATCAGGTAGAATTAGCTCGAACAGAGTCCGTGCCGAATTGCTGCCGTCTTGAAATTCTTATCCGCGTTTTTGAATAATTGCGCAGTAGAGTGCGACGGCCGGCCGACATTCTTTGTTCGAGCTACGATAATATTAAGTGCCCTCTCTCCCGGTTAAGCGCCGACAATCATTATTGTATTTCCGTTACGATTATTGTGATATTTCGAAATTTTCTGTTAAGTAACTTTTCGATTTGCGAACTCACACACAAAGGCGATTGCGATATTCGATAGCCGACGGTTGCGTTGCGGCATCGACTCGCGTATCCCCGCGGCGTGAATCTTCCGATATTTTGTTATGGTTTATTGTTCGTACTCTTGAGATTCTATTACCGTTAATTGTTCGCGTTTGCGTCCGATCATTTATATTGTGTAGTTATATTCTGTCTTGCCGCTCAGAAATTAGCTTTGTTTGACTCACGTTAATAATCGATTTTCTCGATCTTATATTTGACAAATTTATCTATCGTCTTTATTTAATCTTATATCTTTGATTTGTAACAGACGGATGTCAATAATCGAACTATCATCGCGGCATAAATAATTAATAATTTAGTCTGAATTTGTGACTGCCGAGGTCCTATTAAGTTTCGCGTAGCACGAAATTACAAGACTTTTTATGTTGCTTTTTCTACCGTAAGTAACACGTGATATCTCGGTGATCACGTTCGATCGTTATCGGCCCGTCGCTGCCGATAATATTGCTAAAATCAATTATACAACATCTGAAATAAAACGTGAATCTGTCTGGTATCGAACATTGTCGGTTATATTATCTTTGTTAAATATATTCATCTCTGTTACACTAATCTCTTGTTTTAAATTGCAGCCACCTTGTATCGATTCTTCTTTGTTCATTATTAAAATGGATCCCTCTACCATTTCTGAGACGGGGCTAGCCGAGTGTCCGTCGCGATTTTTGAGCGTTTGTAGATTTTTCTTTGCGTACGGTCAGTACTAAGACTTGTTTCAGAGTGGTGCGAATTATCGCACCTGGCGCCCAAGATTTCAGAGATACGTTTTGTGTGAAAATCGCGCCGAAGGTGTGCCGTGGGCCAACGACTCAGTCCTAATTAATTTCTTGCCCAATAAAAAAAATAACGGTCACAATATATATATATATATATATATATATATATACAGGGTGATTCAAAATAACCCCTGTGTCCCTGAAATGACATATTAGTGAGACAATTCTAAGACGATTTTTCCTTTTGCAAAATTTCGTCCGAAGCTTAGTTTTCGAATTATTAAAGAAAGTAGTTGACGCATGACGGGTCGGGTACAAGAGGCAGGCAGGGGCGGCGCGATTCACCGTCAGCCGCGGGGCGCCTGCTGCGATCAGCTGATCGCTGCACATGCACAGACACACATGCGAACACATACATTCTCTGTCTGTCTGTCTCTCTCTCTCTCTCTTCTCTCTCTTTATTCGCTCACTCACTTGTATTTTTTTTTTTAGAGAGGGGAAAATGCATTTTATGCATACTCACCGGTCGATCCAGTGAGTTATGTGGGATTCGAGTACCAAGTCGAATTACCAACTCGGTACTCCCTACCCACTAAAAACCCCTCTCTTTTTATGAATTTTCTTTGACACACTGTCCCTCTGTCCTTCCCGAGATCTGTTTTCACATAACGTCAAAAAATAGTTATTATTATCTTGTTTGATGACTTTTGATGTATTGCTGTAATTGCTTGAAGGAGAAATGAATTTTCCGATAGATCGTACGTTCTCAAATTTAACGTAGATATCACGTTGCACAAGACAGAAATCCACACTAAATTATTAACTGAAAGTTTTTCTTCTTTCATGAACTGCATTCGTTTATAAACTTTAACGTAATCACATTTATTTATTCACTCGATGAGACGAGAAATTTACTGATGACTCTATCACTAATTACTGTCGAATAATAACTGTTGGCGATTAAAATCACTCGATGAAAGAAACGCGCGCGGACATGTTACTTGCGACGCGACGACGCGACGACAATGCGACGGCAAGCAGGTTTTTGTCATGATAGGTTGCGGTAGGTGGTACTACTGGCTATCGAACGCGATCATGTGTTCGATTGAAGAATGCGTGGTAGACATAATAAACATTTAACATATTAATATTATTATTATTGTGAATGTGTGTGATATCCATACATCGTATGATATCTATTTAAAAATTAATTAGATTAAATAAGTGTTTTTAAATATTTATTTAAAAAACCTTATTTAATCTAATTAATTTTAAATAGATATCATACGATGTATGGATATCAACACATTCACAAATAATAATATTAATATGTTAAATGTTTATTATGTCTACCACGCATTCTTCAATCGAACACATGATCGCGTTCGATAGCCATGTACCTACCACAACCTATCATGACAAAAACTGCGCCGTCGCATGTCGAAGTGAGTGAGCAAATGAAAGAGAGAGAGAGAGGACAGACAGACAGACGGAGAATGTATGTGTTCGCATGTGTCTGTGCATGTGCAGCGATCAGCTGATCGCAGCAGGCGCCCCGCGTAAGCGCCCGCGGCTGACGGTGAATCGCGCCGCCCCTGCCTGCCTCTTGTACCCGACCCGTCATGCGTCAATTACTTTCTTTAATAATTCGAAAACTAAGCTTCGGACGAAATTTTGCAAAAGGAAAAATCGTCTTAGAATTGTCTCACTAATATGTCATTTCAGGGACACAGGGGTTATTTTGAATCACCCTGTATATAGTTAATAAGAGATAATAAAGGATACAAAAAAGACAAAATGTAATAATAGTGTGTACATGTGTGTGTACATGTGTGTGTGTGTGTGTGTGTGTGTGTGTGTGTGTGTGTGTGTGCGCGCGCGTGCGTGCACCAGCACTATTATTACATTTTGTCTCTTTTGTATCTTTTTTCTTTTATTATTAGTTGTACGGTCATTTTCTAATCCCTCTATGTCTCTTTCTAATTGCTCACTACATCTCTCTGTTGCTTTCTTTCAAACTTATTACTTTACTTAGAAATAAAATTATATATATATATATATATATATATAAAATTTTGGGAGGTTAAAAATGGCGGTTGAAAGAGAGGCAGGTGTTTTGTGAGTGAAAGAATTAAAATAAGAAATTGGGAGGAAATAGGGAGAGTAGAGAGGCGGGAGGGGACTCATGGAGAAGAGGAGAAAAGGAAGAATAATGGAAGGAAGGAAGAGGAGAGACGGTGGAGGAAGATAAGAGGAAAGAAATGTGAAGAAATGTGTATAGACAGTTGGAAAGGATGACGTGGAAGAGACAAGGAAAGGGGAGCGTGAGGAAGGAGGAAGGAGATAACGCAGCGAGGGAGACAGAAGAGCGAGGAATAGAGACGAATCTACTTGCTGTAGATGGTAGCAAGTGATGGAACGGCGATATGGATAGAGGAATAGGGGCCGGATCCAAGATGGTGGGACAGTGATAGTGGAACGTGGACACGTGGAGGAGTAAAAGAATAGAGTGGCAAAGAGTGGAGTGAAAGGTAGAGGGATACATTGAAGAAGGAAAGGAGGAAAAGAGGACGAAGACGGAAGAGGAGACGAGAGAATGGAGAGCGAGAGAGAGATATGGAGGGAGCTGAGGGAGATGAGAAGGGAGCAGGAAAAGTTGGTGAGAGATGTGGAGAGGATGGCGGTGGACATGGAGGAGATACTAGGATGGGTGAGGTGGCAAGAAAGGAAGGATGGAGGGAAGACAGGGAGAAAGAGGTAGAGGAGGGAAATGTGGGGGAGGAAGAAGCAGAGAGACAAGGAGGGAAAGATAAAGAGAAGATGGGAGAGAAGGAGGAAAAACAGGAAGAAGAGGAGGAAGAGGAGATGAGGAAAAAGGAAAAGGAGCAGGAAGAAGGAAGAAGGAAAGGAGGAGGAAGGATAGAGGAACAGAAAGGAGTCTGTAAGGATAAGGGAGGACGAAGAAGAAGATAAGAAGAGAGGAGGAGGAGGAGAAGGTAGGAGGAAAGCAGCAGAGGAATTGGAGAAAAAGGAAGGTGTGGATGGAGAAAGAGGAAGCTATAGGGATTTAGAGAGGACAAGTAAAACAGAGATAATGGCGGAAGAAGGAAAAGGGAAAAAGGTGAGGAAGAGGATCAATAAGGAGGGAGAAGGTCAGGGAAAAGGAAGGAGAGAAAAGGAGTCGGTGGGCACGGAGGAAGGGAAGGAGAAGGAGAACGAGAAGAAAAGGAGACAGAAGGAGAAGGACATGCGAGGGCGTAGAGAGAGTGAGTTAGAGAGGAAGGGAAGGGGAGAAGAAAAGGGAGATGAGCAGAGGAGAAGGAGAAAGGAAAAGAAGGATCGGAAAAAGGGGATCGGGAGAGATAGAAAGGTTAAAAAGGGAGGGGGAAGAGTACATAGAGATAGGAGGAGATAAGAAAAGTTGGGTGCAGATAATGGAGGAGGATAGGGGAAGGGAGAAGGAGGAAGAGAGAGATAGTGAGATGGACGCTTGGGAATTGATGAAGAAAAAAGCAGAAGGATTAAGGAAGGAGAGAGAAAGGAGGAGGGAGAAGAGAGAGAGAGAGAGAGAGAAGAGAGAGGAAGAAGAGGAGGAGAAAAAGAGAAAAAGGAGGAGGTATGAGGTACAGAGGGGAGGGAGAGGGGAGGGAGAGGGGAAAAGGACATTTGTAAGGCCGCAGGCGATCAGGATCGGTGTAGGAGGAGAGGAGGGATATGTATGTAATGTATGCGATGTATGTAATGTATGTTAGGATAGGAACAGGTGGAGGAAAAGGAGGAGGAGGTATGAGGTACAGAGGGGAGATCGAGGGGAGGGAGAAGGGAAAAGGATATTTGTAAGGCCGCAAGCGGTCAGGACCGGTGTAGGAGAAGAGGGATATGTATGTATTGTATGTAATGTATGTTAGGATAGGGAAAGGCGAGGATAGAGTATGAGAGAGACAGGGGGTAGAGTGGAGGGAAGGATGAAGAGAGGGTGAGGGTAAAAGGAATGATTGTAAGGCCGCAAGTCGGTCGGGATCGCGGAGGGATGAGTGTTTTAAATGTTAGATTTGTATACAGAAAGGACAGGTAGAGAGAGTAGTTAGGGTTTGTTGGTGAAGATTGTAGAAAAAGGTATGAATAACGAAAATGTAAAGAGAATGAATGATATGGAAAATGTAAGCTGAGTGTGTGAGGTATTGATGAGAAGTAAAGAGTTAGAATGGAGGAGAGGACGAAGGGAGGGAGAGGGTAAAAGGAAGATTGTGAGGCCAAGTCGGTCAGGAGCGCGGAGGGATGTGTGTTTTAAATGTTAAGTTTGTATTTTTATAAAAAGGACGTGTAGAGTAGTCAGGATTTTTGTGAAGATGGTGGAAAAGAAAGGAGGAATGAAGATGTAGAGTTATGGGAAATGTATGATAAATGTATTGATGAGACGGCAACCCTAAGAGGAGTCCGTAAATAAAACTACTACTATTACTACTACTACTACTACTATATAAAATTTTATGTGTGTGTGTGTGTGCGCGCGTGTGTGTGTGTGTGCACACACTCATTACATTGGCCGCATTTAGCAGACTCTACCGTTAAGCAGCAATCGAACATGATTGGTTTTTACTTTCAGACTCGACCAATCAGCAAATTACATCGGAAATCTAGTAATGTTGCCCAATTGTTGAGTCTGCTGAATGCGGTCATTTTGTTCTCTTTGTATCCTTTTTCTCTTATTATTAGTTGTATGCTCATTTTATCTCTTTCTAATTGCTCGCTAAATAGCCCTGTTGCTTTCTTCCAAACTTATTACTTATATATATATATATATAGAGTAGTTTTTTTGAAATATCAAAATACGTGTTTTATCATTTTTTGATATTTTCATTTTTACAAAAGTTATTTAAGGGTTTCCACACTTTTGACAAACCGTATATAACGATGCCAATATATCAGGTATGGATGGCCGATTTTTTGTATGTTCACGATGAATATTACATCTTACACTTGCAAAACTCAAATATTGTGCTGCATTTGAATTGCTGAGAAAAAGAGAGATAATAAATATAATGCAATATCTTATACAATATAAAAATCTTTGTGAAAATACAAACATACAAATGGATTGATTTTTTTATAATTTTTTCACGAATTTACTCTAGTGACTGATGCACTGATAAAGTGCAATAAAAATAATTTATATTAAATTTTTATAAGACTGTGAAACTAAAATGTAAATTGAAAGTAACTAATGTAAATGAAGAGCAACATATTTAAAACTAATAAAAATATCACGTAATTATTGTGACCGTTAATTTTTATAATGGGCAAGAAATTAATTATGACTGATGTAGTTTGCTCACGGCACATCTTCGGCGCGATTCTTACTAAAATGTATCTCCAAAAGTTTTGAGTGCCAGGTGCAATAAATCGCACCACTCTAAGACAATTCTTGATATTAATCGTACATGCAAAAATCTGCAAGCTCTCAAATATATCACAGACGTTCGGCTAGCCCCGTCTCGGAAATGGTAGAGAGGCGGTCCGTTTTAATAACGAACAAGGAAGAGTCGAGAATACAAGGTGGCTGCAATTAAAACAGGATATTAGTATAACAAAGATGAATATATTTAACAGATAGATAATGTTCGATATAAGACAGATTCACGTTTATATGATCAGATGTTATAATTGATTTTAGTAATATTTCACCGGCGACGGGTCGGTCTTCGAACGCAATCACCGCGATATTACGTGTTACTCGGTAGAAAAAGCAACGTAAGAATTCTTAGAATCTTGTGCTAAACAAAACATCATAGGGCCTCGGCAGCCACAAATTCAGATTGAATTATTAATAAGGAATACCGCGATGATAGTTCTATTATTGACATCCGTCTAGTATAAGCCAAAAATATTAAATAAAGACGGTAGATAAATTTGCCAAGCGCGAGATTAATAAAATCGATTATTAACGTGAGTCGATTCGATAAATGTAAATTTAGATTGATAATATAAGCATAACTGGCTAAATAATGACACAATATAAATGATCGGACATAAATGCGAACAATTAACGGTATTAAAATATCGGAAACACAAACAATAGACCCTAATAAAGTATCAAACGATTCACGGCGCAGAGATACGCGAGTCGATGCCGTAACGCAACCGTCGACTATCGACTATCGCAATCGTCTTAGTGTGTGAGTTCGCTAATCGAAAATTTACTTAATACAGAATTTCTAAATAACAACAATAATCGTAACAAAAATTACAATAAATTTGATTGTCGGCGCTTGATCGGGAGAGAGAGCACTTAATATTATTGTAGCTCGAACAAAGTATATCGGCCGGCCGTCGCATTCTACTGCGCAGTTATCGAAAACGCGAATAAAGGATTTCAAGACAGCAATTCGGCACGGACTCTGTTCGAGCTAATTCTACCTGATACACAATGATAAATTGGGCTGAGGAGGTTGACGCTCGTCTCACCGATGACTTCTGGAGATCCTAGCTTTCGGCATTCACAAACGGAATCGATAATTTTGGGCCGTCGTGCTCTTACGCTGGTCCGCCGAACAGTGAGCGGAAGGCCCGTCGGAATCGTGCCGGCAATTAATTCGTAACTAGACCACTTGTGGCGCTTCCGCAATCCTCAGGATTGTCGAGGGTCTCAATTATTTCTGCGGCCTTCACTGCCGTATTTGCGCCTGTCGCACTCTGTTTCCTCTCGAAATTTCTTCAGTTTTTCAAATGCCGCCCGGTGTGAGATTTCTTTCCAGTAGCTGCTCGCCGTTACTTTTATGGTTTCTTGGTAACGCTGAATTCGGTCGAGCTGGCTCTGTTTTCGGGATCTCCGCTATTGTTCCTCGTACCTGCTGGTCATATGGAGATTTACAGGGGCGGCAGCGATAATCTTAGATCGATGTTTCAATTTATAAAAGCGGATATGTATACTTAGCTCGGTGTTCTTTTCCTAATTGGCGCCTCCGCTCGTCCCGAACTCCTTTTAGCCTGGTCTTCTGCGTCGGGTCACCGGATGAGATTCTGCTAGTGTTCTTCCTCACATTCGCTTAATCCTATTCTTAGTATTTCGCAAATAAACAATTCTACGCAAAGGAGGCAAGCCTATCCTCGCCTCCAATATTCGCTCTCTCTCTCTCTCTCTCCCTAAATCAGGGGAGAACGAGGGCACAAAAGTATTCCCGGTCGGATCTCGCGATCCTTGTGACGGACTGCCAAGCGCACGTCACAACTCTCCTCTCCTAGGAGAGGACCGAAGAGGTCTCGGCTACCGACCAACGTCGACAGCCGTCCGCTCTCTAATAACTCTAAATCCTAAACTCAAATATCAAGATTAATCCGCTCTCTTCCATGGTGGGTTGCGCCTCTGGTCATTTCCATCTAGACAACGAGCATGCCTCATAATCCACATAAAATGCAATCACCAAAACCAAAAGACAAATGTAATCAAAACGAAAGGAGGAATAGTGGGAAAGGAGTAGGAAATTAAAAAGCTGATTAAGGCAATGTTACGATCCTTCAATCCTTTTTTTATTCCCTTTCGGAGAGGATCCGGTTCAAAGAAAATACACGAAAAAAAGTACAAAAAAAATATGTTGTAAAAATTAGTTGATGTGGTTTTAGCGGTAACTAATAGTGCCCCAGATGGCCTCTGTCGGGGTGATAGAGCTCGAGGTCCTTCCACTCATCCCGACATTTGGGGCAAGTACGGAGGATAACTCCGTACCGGCCACATCCGTAGCAGTATTGGCGGTCTTTTGATCATGAGCAGGTGGAGTAGCGATGGTCGGTTGAGCGGCAATTCCAGCATACGTTGGACCCTCTCGTGAGCGGCTTAGCTGTCATGAATACTCCCTCGGCAGACGGGGAGAATCCCCTCCTGGGGAGGACGCGATCCCTCGGAGATGTTGTCGTCGATGGAGGGCTGTTTTCCCCCTTCGTGACCGGACGCCTTAGGATCATTAGGGACAAAATGCTGCGTCCCCTTCCTTGCCCGGTGGAGACCAGCGGCACGGCAACTACTGCAGACGGGGGGGGGATATCCGTCTGGATCTCCATGGTCTGCATGGAGGTTGGCTCCGTTTGCGTGTCGGCATGGTGGAACTCGAGTGCGGCAACCTCAAAGAGGCATTGCCTCAGTGATGCCAGACGGGTCAGGTTTTTCGCGCATGCGCAGCGAATGCGGCCTCAATGAAGTATCTAATACAGATAAAAAAGTGTGCTGCTGGTCGCCCGAAAAAATGTTCTCTTCGAAAATTATTCCGAGTAATCAACGGCACACATTTTTATCTGCGTATATATGCGGATATATATGCGGGGGGTCAAGGCTGGTGTTAGGGTCTCTACAAGGTTGCAGATGTTGAATATGTAATCTTAATAAATCTAGAGCAATGCCCACGTCGGAAACTTCTGACATTACCAACAAATCCTACCTCCACGTCCACGAAGACTTCACATTCTAACTGATAGTGATAGTCGCGTGTTCCCTGGGTACAACCTGGCTGTGGCTAACGGAGGAGAGTGATGGCGAATGTCCGGCGCCATAAAACGGGACTCTTTCGACTACGGGAAGGAAAACCCCAAAACAGAAAAACCTGCTGCTCTCACCAGCTTTAAAGTGGCAGCCTCGCCACTGAGATTGGGTGCAATGGGCTAATAACCCGTTCACCTTAAATTCTAATATTACTGGAACCAATGCGAAGAAAAGCCGGACGGACTCAAGGTTGACTACATTTGATATGAAACATCGGACAAGGCTAGGAACATGAAGGCAGAAGATAACAACAAAAGTTGGAATCAAATCAAATATCTAACGGCTAATAGAACGCGTTGAAAAAGCTTCGTAGAGGCCTTATGCTTCCGAGGAGTGAAAGGATTTAATATATATATATATATATATATATATATATATATATACACGTATGTGTTTACACACACGCATAATATAAAATACATAAAATATACACACAATATAAAGTATATAAAATTACTTATAAAAGATTGGTCATTAAAATACAAAAAAATACATATACATATACACAAAATAAATAAACATAAAAAACCTAAAAAAATAATTAATATATAAAACCAATAAAATAAATTTATTTTGTAATAAATAAAAAATATTTTTAATTAAATTTAAAAAAATAATATTATCGACTACTTTTTTTTTCGACCGACGAAAGGGGAAAATGCATTATGCACACCTCGCTAGCCGGTCCAGCGAGGTAGTGTAGAACTCTCACCCACTAAAAATCCCTCCTCCAAAAACAAATAATTAAAAATTAAAAAATAAAATATTGCACATAAAATTGCAAAATAATATAATTGCAAAATAATATAATATAAAAATAAATTCTTATTGTTAAGTAAAAATAAATATAACAATAAACTCTAAAATACTAAACTCTAAAATAATAAACTTTGAAAAATAAACTCTGATATAAAAACTCAAAAATAAACTCTAAACTAATAAACTAAAAAAATAATACATACAGCGTGCATAAAAATATAGTGTCATGACTAGATAAGTAAAGCTAATAGAATGCAAAGGCTTTCATGCAAAATAAAATAGTACAAAAAACAAAAATTAAAAAAAAATTATTATTTTTATAAAACCATCAGATTTGCGCTATATCTCCATATAAATTTAGCGTATTATGCAGTTCTAAATGTCTTGCGTTTACGTCAAAATTAATACAATTTTTTTCCGCGTCTTGAAAGCTGGACCGAATCAAGAGACACGGTAGTGTCTTGCGTCAAGTTCATCTCTCTAGCAAGACGCGCGCCGTGTCTCTTTACGCGAGACGGGAAATTGAGACCAGTGCAGATTATTTCATGTTATTATATTACGATAATCGCTGAACGGATCGAGCTTTTATTAAACTCAATCGATAGCTTATGTTCGAATTATATAGTAAAAGTGTCTTTATTTTTACTCTACGAACTGTAGAAGTGGAAATATCGCAATATATAATTCTAAAATCGTGAAAATATGATTAAGAAACGTCCACGTCATCATCATCATCAAACAATATATATAGAACAAAATTTGGCATAAGACTGCCGCTGTCGACAACAGATGGCGGAGGCGCTGGCGCCTGACGCTTCGGCTAATTGACAACATAACCTTACCCAGATAGCCATGAATGTTAAAATCACGTTTAGGTTAAAGCTTTACAACAAAGTTTGTTTCAATTTTGGCAACAATTGTCTGGCAAGTATTTGTCTTGCTTTGTCTTGTCAAAAAGTTTCGAGCAAATTTGTGAAAAATTTTTTCATCACATGATGCTGTAAATAACACAGAAAGACTTGTCCCTAAATTTTATGCACAGAACAGCACATAATAATGCTATTAATGATGCGATGTAATGTAAACTTTACGTCAATAGTAGTAAAATTTGTTATACACAGTATATTATTATCAAATTTGGTATAAGAACAAGGCATATCATACTATATACGGTAAGATAGCAAATTAAGATTTGCTCTAACATGACAAGACCCAATATGTTCATAACAAATAACGTAAATAACAAAAAATTTTGACGTATACTACATAGCAGCAAATTTTGTTGCAAAAATAGGGCAAACCTTGCCATAGATGATACAATAGCAAATTTACGCCAAGAATAGGGCAAACTTTGCCGTACACGATACAACAGCAAATATGTGGCAAGAACAGAGCAAACCTTACCGTGCACGATATAATAGTAAATTGATGGCAAGATTAGGCAGGTTTTATATATCACATACGGCATGTGATAACAAAAATAATAAAAATTTAATTTAATTATATAATTTAAATATTAAAAAGTCTAATTGTTCTTTAAATTTGAATGATCGATTAAAGAATAAAAATCTAATTTAAAGCTCTAATGTGTAACTTCACTAATAGAAATTTATATAATTGGATTAATTTTTATTAAAAGCCAGCAACAACAGAAATTTATTCTTATTCTTTTTTATCTTTATTAATATTTTTTTTATTTTATTATAAAACTATTAATTATACATATTATAATATTATATTAAATTAACCATTTGTAAAAAATAGACTGTCTAAATAATTTTAATTAAAATAAAATTGCAATAAATTTTAAGTATTTAAAATTCAAAAAAAATTAATCTTTCCTTACTTGTACTAATATAGTATGCAAAAATATTTTTAATGTAATACACATATTTAAAAAACATTATTGTACGTCTAAAGAACATCTAAAAAAATATTGATAATGTTGTACATTATACATATATATATATATATATATATATATATATAAAATAAAAATGTTATTTATAGGTTGCAAAAAAGAATAAAGTTTCGCAGAGTAAAATGCAGTGAAAAACTGAAAGAACCAAGCTATAAGGATAGGATTGTTGAGAATGTGAAAAAGTAAATATATATATATATATATATATATATGGTGTGTGTGTGTGTGTGTGTGTGTTGTATATATTATATATATATATATATGTATATATATATGTATAGGTTTACAATAATAAATTATGTGCTTGATGACGATGTCTCATCGAGAAAACATGGATTCCAAAATCTTAAGAAAAAAGAAATTACATAATCAATGTATATACAATGTATATCACAAATAGTGAGAAACACATTTAATATATATAACATTTAATATATATACATATATACATATATATACATATATACATTTAATATATATAAAATGTGCCTTTTGGTGTACGCGATCTCTCGTATTTGCACCGATGCCGTGAGCATTGATTTTTTCTTTTCTGTGAATTCTCTTCCGATAGACAAAGAAACTTGTAATGCTATAAATTATATATATGTACATATAAAAATTAATTATTTCTTATAAAGAAAAGAATTTTCTTTTTTTCGTACATTTTATTGTAATATTATTTAATATATATGTATATATATGTATATATACATATATATATGTATCTATATTTATTTATTTATTTATTTACTTTTTCACACTTCCAACAATCCGAACCTTGTAGTTTGGCTTTTTCAGCTCGCATTTTATCTTGCTTCGAAACCTTATTCCTTTTTCTCTTATGCAATCCGTAAATAACATTTTTATTACACACACACACACACACACACACACACACACACACACACACACACACACACACACACACACACACACACACACACACACACACACACACACACACACACACACACACACACACACACACACACACACACACACACCCACACACACACACACACACACACACACACACACACACACACACACACACACACACACACACACACACACATATTAGGTGTACAAATAAGTTTCCGCGGTTTGACAAAAGATAGCACCACCAGAAGGTCATGTTGAAATTGTCAGATGTAAAACGTAATATCCCAAGTTTCGTCATCTGGCAACACCATAACCTTGAAGTATTAGTGATTCCGTATCAGCATCACGTAATTTTTTCGTGCGAAAATGTCAAGTTTTGTGCCGAATAAGCGTCATTTGCGGGAAATTTTTGATTTACTTCTTTAATTTGAAAAAAATCTGCAGCTGAGGCGCATCGATTGCTTCTAGAAGCATATGGTGAGGCTGCTTTAAGTGAGAGAAGTTGTCAGGAGTGGTTTCAAAAATTTAAGAACGGTGAGTTTGACGTGGAGGACAAAGAACGCAGTGGAAGGCCGAAAGTGTACGAAGACATGGAATTGGCAGTATTATTGGAGGAAGATTCGTCCCAAACGCAAAAAGAACACAATTAATGAGATTGAGTCGGGCACTCAAGGAAAAACGCGCCCATTACTACACGACAAAATTATTCTCCTACACGATAATGCTCGTCCACATGTTGCGGCGGCGGTAAAAACTTACTTGGAAACACTCAAGTGGGAAGTTTTACCCCACCCGCCATATTCACCAGACTTAGCTTCTGATTATCACCTGTTCCGGTCGATGGCACATGGTCTGTCTGAGCAGCGCTTTACATCATATGAAGATACCAAAAATTGGGTAGATTTGTGGATAGCGTCAAAAGATGAAGAGTTTTTCCGACGTGGTATCCGAATGCTGCCAGAAAGATGGAGAAAAGTGGTGGCAAGTGATGGAAAATATTTTGAATAAAACGTAATGTACCGTTCCTTCACAATAAATTCCTAATTTTATAAAAAACCGCGGAAACTTATTTGTACACCTAATATATATATATTGCAATTGTATATATGTATAATATATACACAGGATGAGTTATTTTTATATCAATCCACATAATTTTCTTGAAAATAAAGCATTTCAACGAAATGTTTCAAATAAAAGTTGTAGGGTGTCGAGAGCATTAGATGGTGTCATTAATTTGATCTCGAATAATTATTTAAAGATCAAATAAAAATCACCTTCAATAAATAAAACACCCTATTTTTCATTTTTTAATAGTTTACCTCGAAAGCTTTCCAAAATAATATATAATAAAATATTTTTGCATTAAGAAATTTTTGAGTTATAAATATTTAAAGTTTCAACATTTTGAAAAAAAAATACAAAATATTCTTGAAAAATATTTATTTTTTAATTTATTAATTATTACTTTTACCTTCAAACAAGTATTATTATTCTATTATCGCTATTATCTTCAAATAATAATTATATTATTATGTCTCTCTCGAAACCCTACAATTTTTGTTTGAAATCTTTTTCTCTAAAATGCTTCGTAGCCTATGGTCCATATTCTGAATCCTCTTTATCGATAAAAGTGTCTCTAAAAGTGGCTCGTAACCAATCAGAAGACTTATAAGCCATTTTTAGAGGCATTTTTATCAATAAAAGAGGACTCAGAATATGGACCTATATGACCTTGCCTCTCTTTATTCTGGACAGTCTATGGCCGCGGTAGCGGTCATACATAATCAAAACTTTTATCCGCGTAGCATGTCGCGTCGTTAGCGCTTTTTCAGTTCTTCTTCAGTAGGTATACAAGGCGAGTTCTAACTCTGGTCCTCTCAGGGGAGGTGAGGCGCGAGGAGGGATTACGGAGGCGCGGGGGAATGACGTCACGCGGGACGGAGGGGATTTCGGAGAAACGCGAGTTAAATGTTTTATCGCAATATTATGTTACATGCCCTGTTGATAAACAGTATTGCGTACGAATGTTCGGTTTATAAACAATATAAACAGTAGCATTTCTTTGAACGGTAACGCGTGCGAGAGAGAGGGAACGATGGCGCGAGAGAGAACGATAATATCGAATAATGACGGGATCGAGACAACGATTCTTACAATTAGCGTAAGAAATGGGAGCGCAAGGAAAGGGGAGCTCGTAAATAAATAATCATATTTTTCCTTTTTAAATTTAAAAATGTATAAAATTTATTTTAAAAATGTGTGTGTGTGCGTGTTTAAAATAATAAGTATAATAAGAAAAATATAAAATTTAATCCGTTACGTATAGGATGCCCATAGCTCATCAAAATTTACATCAAAATCGTCATTATGATTTCTATTTAGATTCTCATTTTGATCACCATTTTGATCATCATTATGATCTCCATTCTGATCTTCATTCAGATTTCTCATCTCTCCTGAAACATTCTCCTACAAAAAATCATCCAAAATTAATTACTTAAATATTTCAAATTTCATAATTATATTAGCAAAAACTATTTGTTACCTGTATAGTCTCTTTCTGTTGCTCTTTCTTTTCCCATGCGTATTTTTCGTATATAATTTCGGGCGGACATTCACATTTACGAGATTGACATTGTGTACAATACCGCGTTATATATAATAATAATTTATGATGATTACCAACTCTCCATTTTCTAAACTCATCATATTTAATATTGTAATCAAAATCATTCCAGATTATTAAATCTATGTACGTTTGATTTATACCCGTTGGGATACGTATATTTATACACGGCGTGTATGTACCTTCATTGATACATCTATTTACCCAACTGTAATCGATTTGTTTATATATATAAACATTCTTATCATATTCAAATATTGGATCGCAGTATCCTCCATGGTGTCTAATACATTGGTATTGCCAAACATCTTCTGAGTCTATGAATCGAATAATTTTACGTTTACCGGAATAAGAGTAATCGTCATCATCATAATATCCATATCCGTATATATCCATCATCGAGAGGACATGCATCGTCCGAATTTCACGAAAAATTTTCAGTTGTACATGATCGGGCCATTCGGTATAACCATCCTCATATATACTAACCTCTGCTTGTTTGACGAAACGTTGCTTTACGCATACCTCGTATATCTAATTCTCGATCGCGCACATATTGTGTTATCGACATCTGTTTAGTATTCGATTTTTTCATAGTACTATCTCGGAAAAGGTTTATTATGTGCCTCCATTCTTTTATATGCGTTAGCAGCTCCATTGTTGTAATATTATTTTATATGCTATAGTCCACACATATGTATTGATAAAATTTGTCTTTTAATTAACTAATCTTAAAAATTTAAATATTATCTTTGTCCAATACTTTTAACTATTTATATACCATATATTACAATCACACACAAATCCAAATTTTTTTCACAGTCAAATGTAAAACAACTACGTTTCATACGAACGACACCACTTTCATAATATACTTCTTCTCTCGATCAGAACTCGGAGACGACTCAGTGATCTATGATTCTTCTCTGTGTATCGAAGGGCCACACTAGTGTAGCGATTGCACAATGACATACGTTAAACATTTTTAATCTCTTCCTGGTATACCCGTCACCCGAGGGGTAAGAATCCTCCGGTACTTGGCAATATAAACAAACGTCACCCTCCCAGAATCATCTTACATGTTTTTCTAGGAAGAATTGCAACGTATCAGCGCCGTTCGGCTGCTTTGCACCCTTGCTTCCGCCGCTCGTATATCAGCGCCGATGTTCGGCTGCTTTGCGCTTTCGCGGTACACCCCTCATCCCCAATATAAGTAATTCTATATTTTTTCGTTGGACGTATCCTTATCTCTCTCTCATTGAATTACACGGCATGCAAATTTATAAACAAATGGTAATGATAACTCTCTCGCAAGAAGCTATGCATGAAAGCTGGGACGGGCAAACGCAAAGAAATTATGTTACGATATAATAAATTTAAAACTTTTTATTCTTGTTCTTTTATATATTTTTGTCTTACATATTACATGGACTAAAAGCTAAAGCTGCCAGCTCGCAATCGACGAGTTGATGCTTGTTGAAAGCGTCGCTAGCGCGTATTACATTTGATACTTCTTTAGTATCCGTTACAGTGGACGCGATATTGGAGAATTGCGTAAATTTGACATCGACTTTGAATAATTTTATCCAATTGATCAAAAGTTACATCTATGCAACCATCGAGATCGAACATACGGTAACGTTGATTCAACCATCATCATGCGTACATCTGAAGATTCGAGACTTATGAGTCTAGCGTTGTTAATCGTACGAATTCGCACTGTTAGCGGTCTAACACTTATAAAACTGTAGATGTCGGGAGAGTCGTTCCGAAGGAGATTTTAAATATTATGACGTTGCTCGCAGAGTCCCTTCCACGTTTCGAGAGATAATATCAGTTTTTTTCCCCGATGATCTCCTATGACAATCTCCACGTAACTCGGCGGACCCACGTTGATTCCAATTTCGAGAAATTTAAATTCCGTAGCTGTCAATGCGTACCGTCTGCCCAGTATACGAACCGCACGACGCTCCGACGAAATGCTAAATACAAAAATTAAAATTAAATAATACTAATACAATTTGTAAAAATAGAAAAATAGAAAAAAATGTTAAACGAAACTTACTCGTCGCATTTGTTCTCGAACGATGGAGTTTTATCACGACTCGGCTCGTAATTATTCACGCGTCTTCCGATGCCGCTGCTGCTGCTTCTTTCAACGTAGTACATTTTTCTTGGAGGTTATGAAAAGTGAATCCACGAGCAGTTAATGCGACACTGGTCGTACATCGTACAAGAATTAATCGGTTATACCCGATGCTCATCTACCAAAAGTATAATGTAGTGGTGGGGGATTAATGCTTCTAACGCATTGGAATTTAGGAGAAGAGGGAGGCGGCGCTCGAACAAAAGAATTCTTAGAAACGCAAGCAAAGAATTAGGGTGGGGAAATAAAAGATAACGCATATTAATGTTTACATATTTTATTTTTCTCGCAATTCTTTCTGGCGTCGCGACCACCAGTTAAATATTTTGAATACATTTTGTAATGCGCAATTCTTAACATGTTTTCCACATCGCATACTATTCGTATCATCTAATTTATTTAGAGCATCGATATCTTCGTAATCCGCATCCAAGGTTTCAATAATATAGCCATTCCCCGCATCGTCTAGTATATCGGCCAACCATTTTCGCTTTTCGAGTCCTTTAACGTACACGACAGGCGATTCTTCTTCTTCTTCTTCGTGTATCGTACCAACGACAGCTGTTGTAATTACACGCTGAGCCAAACCATACGGAAGGTTTCCGTCTTCCCATTGTAATCCATGATGATTTCTAATCAACCATGAGGCTTGACATTGCTCAGATTTTGTAAGCACGCTCCACGGTACGGGACTTGCGAAAAAGTAATGCGATAGAACATATCCCTTTCTCAGGACAGTCGCTTCCTTCACGAAGAATAGTTTGCCGATGATAAATCCTTGCAGATCCACAAACGTTGGTACAGACATGACGAGATCTCTCTCTCTCTTCGATACGTCAGTCGAGAGGAATGACAAAGCTCTAAAACCATCTCGCGGCACTTTGATTTATATCATGCTCCTCTTCCCCCTTTCTTGCGTCGATGTTGTCGCAAACACTTAGGTGATTTTGCGTACAACGTTGGTCAACGGATTGTACTGGACCACGCGATCGTGTATGATGAGACAGTACGCAATGGTATTTGGCGGCACGTTTTCCTTACACCCCCCCCCCCCCCCCCCCCCCCCCCCGGGGGCCCTTGGGCGTTTTGTTTTGGGGGGAAAAATCACGAACGGACCGTTACGTAGAAACATCGAGATGGAGAGACTCGACTCGAAATACTCGTATCCGTAATAGTTCTTGCAGAAGCGCATATACGTGTCGTACAGAATGGAATATCTGTTTTTATCAAAATCCAGATTCATATCGTCATACGGATAATATTCCGAGTTCAGATAGAGTTTCACGTTGACTAATTTGCAGTTGTCGAATTGACTCACATTCTCAGACATGACATTCTTCCGACCTATCTGCAGAGCGAAGACAACGTATCGTGGTTTCTCCAGCTGAGTCGCGGTCTTAATAGCCCACGAATGCTTGGTTGTAAGCTGCAATAGCGGATACTCGTACAGATCCCACGAGCGAAAATCCATGTTGAGATATCGTCCGCTTTCCAGAGCATGCAGCATCGACAGTTTTTTTACTTCGTTCAACAGCACGTGTGGCATTCGCCATTGTATCTTGAATATGTTGAGCACAGGCTCCAGGGCCGAATTTCCCAACATGCAATTGTTATCGTTGCGCGATCGTATCAAGATCAATTCGTGACGAGCGTTAATCACCACGCGTCTGTAATCCTCCCAAAATCCCAGCAACATATAAAGCGCAAAAATTGAAATATCCATTCCCATCGGTCGACGCATCTCAGCCTACGTTTCTCATAATCACGTTTCTATCGGATAATACCGTCACATAGTTTTTGAGCGTAGCAGTTATTCCTACGTTTCTATTGCGATCAATTTCAACGCCGTCGAGTTCGTATCGAATCTCATCAAACATGAATGCGACGCAATTATTTCCCAGCGCCACATCACCTCCGTCAGCTGCTAGTCTGTTTTTCGTTAGTTGTCCCTCGATGTATAGGAAACTTTCATGCGACAGCGTATATAGATCCTGTTGTTGTATGGGTATTCTTATCTCGTCACTGTGTCCGAACGTTGTATTGGCGAACGGGTTGTACGTGTGAGTCTCCATCTTGATGATACGATCGTCAAAAATCGGTTCGTCACCGATGTTGAGAATGTCGGTCATCGTTCAGCTGTTTCGCACCGCGAATCCCAAAGATTGCAAAAACGCAACGTTCGATGCGCTGAGTTTCTTTTTCTTGGATGATTGGATATTAGCGAACGTCAATGTTGTTGTTGTTCGTTTTATAAATTGCGTTATCTCTCACGTCTTTCGATTCGTCCAATACGAGCATCTCATACGTCACATACGTACGTTATCGCCGTCGTACGTGTAATCTTACGGTGATCTCTTCTCCTCGAAAATCGAGCAATCATCCGTTCTGATCGACAACGTAATGTTAAATCCGTAATGCTCCGCGCGATGATCGGCAGATAAATGATCTGCGCCGGCGTTTCCGATATCTTATATCCCGGCGTTACCCTCGGTGAAAATTCGTGTATCGTATGAACGAGTTTGCCGTTGTTTTACGCGCCCGCGGTCACGTTACATTCTATGCGGATAATATTCACGTTCATAATGTTAATCGGCATGTTCGATTCGTACCATTTTCCCGGCTCAAGAATACGATTCGAGAATTCTAGCAGTGATCCAATGTTGTCGAGTTTGGTAAAGTTTATTCTGTAGGCGCATTTGATCTCGCTTCTCATCGTATTGTAATTAGCGCGGAGCACTATCGGATATTCGCCATCTTCATAGTCACCGCCGTCAACGTGTTTCTTATCGCGATGTTTCCGTGAAATTGCACGTTTCAAAAATTCATGTATATCTCGCAACTCGTACGATCCCTCGGGAATCGTAATTTCCGCGTTGTCTTTGCCGAAGTAAAATTTATTATTCGAGGAATTCACATTCGGTATCGTGTGATAAGTCTCAAAATTCGTTAGACCGAGTTCGTATTCGTCGTCATTCAAATCTACGGCGGGAAAAAAGTTTACAGCGAGAACGCTACTCTTCCCACTCAACGTGAATGTCATAGACATGTCGACAAAAGTGTTTAACGAATACTGAGTTAAATAGCGCGATATCCGTCTTTAAATTCGCGCGCATCGACCGTTTGAAGAAACTGCAAGCACAATTGTCCGCAGATGCTCTGATCGTAAGTTTGAACAGGTGTGTGATTGTACTGTATCTTCGTTACGTTTCGTCCGAAATATCGCACCAATTCGTTCGGTGGTCGAAGATTGCCGAAACTGTCGAAATATAATGCGATTCCCCCTCTTTGCGTACGCTACCCAATGAGTACCCGATCCTTCGACGCTATCTAAATTTACGATGCCGCTTTTGACAAATACCACCGATCGGTAAAGAGATGCGCATGAAAACGCCTCTAAAATATGGAATGCGCATACGTTTCGCCAATTGCAACAATTGTATGTTGGTAGTTGCCCTCTGCGGCATTTTTAGCGTCTCTTTGACGTTTTTTTTTTCTTTGTCGTTGAGGCTCCTCGTTCATATTTGTAAGGAGCGA
This sequence comes from Camponotus fellah, assembly GCA_030586385.1. Taxonomy (NCBI): domain Eukaryota; kingdom Metazoa; phylum Arthropoda; class Insecta; order Hymenoptera; family Formicidae; genus Camponotus; species Camponotus fellah. The sequence goes on along the minus strand of JAPIVC010000299.1, from coordinate 273,097 downwards.
GATATAATCCGCGACCTTCCATGGCGCGATTGTGACATAGCATCTCTTGCATCTGACGTTGCGCGGCTTTTCCGTCGTTCACCACCTTCGCTACACCCGCCGCTCCGCCGATCAGGGATCCGAGCGCACCCAGCATTGGTAGAATCGGCAATACGCCGCCGCATTTCGCTACGGAAAGTATCCGTTTCTTCGCAATTTTCCTCTTCTTCGTCTTCGTCTTCGTCCTCTTCAGACCCATACCGAGCTTCGTCTTGGCTTTCATCGCTGCCCAGACAGCTGTGGCGGCAGTTCTCTTACTAAAAGTCGAATCTCTCGCACCGATACGATTTCGGGCTTTCTCAGCAAGTATCCTATCCGCCGCGTGTCTCTCGGCGAGATCGTTGCTCCGAGAGTATGCTATATCGTGTTCGCGACACGCCGCGTCCAATGAATTTATACCTCGATCGCCTCTGGCTAATCGCTACCGTGAGAGGCGGTTTTAAAAGATCTGAAGGATAGAGAGATGATTTCAGGTATCTCTGTTCTTCTCTTTTGTCTCGTGGTAGGGACACTGATGGGATGAGGGAAAGCAAAGCGAGCATGCACACTGCTTTCCCCTCAACTACTACAGTGTCCCCACCACGAGACAAAAGAGAAAGACAGAGATATCCGGAATCATCTCTCTGTCCTTTAGATCTTTCAACGCTGCCTCTTACGATAGGGGCCAGTCTATTATATAAGTCTATGGAACTGATGATAAAGTTGGCCATAGACAAAAGTAACTAGGATTCAACCAGTTGAAATCCTAGTTACTTCTGCTTACGGCCAACTTTATCATCATTTCTATCGTCTTCTAGGATACATAAAGCTAAAGCAATATTCTGATTGATTCTTCAGTTTATGTTACGTCTTATGCTTATGGAAATTCATGTGCAATGGCCTTTAAGGCTTTCGGCAATCGGAAACGCTTAAAAGAGTTTCAGAATGGCGAGCGAGTAAAATTTTCCTCGGAGAGTACGTTTTGGAACGTATCCTAGGCCGGTATTCATAGTCCGATCTTATATTTAAAATTGTCTTAAGCGTCGTCTACAATTTTAGAGATTTTAAGGAGACTTAAGGCGTAGGACTTAAGCTAGCGCCAAACTATGCGCGATTCGTAATTCCCGATTCCTAATTCGTGATTCATAGAGATTCGTTGAACATTCAGAGAGATTCGTTATTCGTCAGTGTAAACCTACACTATTCATGATTCACTATATATCATTCGTAATTCCTAATTCGTCGTTTCTTAGTTTGCGTTACTTCGACCAATTTCTTTTATCATATTTATCTTTTGAATCTCATAAACATCTATGTTCTCTTATGTCTTCTACAAGTTCAAGCACGCGATTATTTGTCTACATCTCCATTGTCTCTCTTTTCATTATAATTGATGCAATAACCTATCAAAGAGAAACAGACAAGAGAACTAATTACGCAAAGTGTAGCGCGACACGAATGAATTGATTCGTAACGAGTTCTCCTTTGAGTTTCGTCAAAAAACCGCTCGGTTAGCGAATTAGTGCGAATGATGAATCGAGCATGATAAATCGACGAATTTTCCCTCCACATTATTCGCGAACGTTATACGAATTACGAATCACGCATCACGATTCGTGAAAACGCGCATAGTCTGGCGCTAGCTTTAAGAAATTGACCAATCACAGTCAAGTGTTAAGAGAATATTCGATTGTGATTGGTCAATTTCTTAAGTGTCTTAAGCCTTACGCCTTAAGTCTTCTTAAAGCATCGTCTACAACGAGATTTTATCACAATCGAATATTCTCTTAGGCCGGCGGTATTCATAGTCCGATTTTATATTTAAGATCGTCTTAAGTCCGCTTCGAGGTTGGCTTAAGACCTCATTCAACCAATCAAATAGCTGCGTAGCATTTTAAGCTCGAACTTAAAGGTCATTCTACAATAGAGTCGTAAAGTCGTAAGTCGTAAGAAATTGACCAATCACAGTTGATTATTCTCCTGAACTTCAACTGGGATTGGTCAATTTCTTACGATTTACGACTTTACGACTCTATTGTAGAATGACCTTAAGACGATCTCAAATATAAGATCGGACTATGAATACCGACCTTAATACTTGACTGTGACGTCAATTTCTTAAGTCTCAGGGCCTATCTAGACAAACATGCATAGACGCATAATCATATGCATACGGAATTTGATTGGTCCAATTCTTTATTTTATTGCTTATAGTCTAATCAAATTCCTTATGCATATGGTTATGGATCTATGCAAGTTTGTCTGGATAGATCCTTACGTCTTAAAGCTGGGCCGTAAGCAGAAGTAATTAGGATTTGGGAGGGTCTCGTTAGCCCACGAACCCGATAGCACACAACCACACATGTCGCCCGATGCTTAAGGTAATCAGCACAGTTGACCAATTAGAAGGTCCTACTGTTCTAACTGACCAGTTAGCAACATTCGTGCGCTATCGGGCTCGTGCGCTATCGAAACCCGTCCCTAGGATTCAACCATTTAAAATCCTAGTTACTTCTGCTTATGGCCAACTTTATCATCACTTCTATCATCACGTCTTCTAGAACACATAAAGGTAAAGCAATATTCTCATTGGTTCTTCAGCATATATTTACGTTTTACGCATCGACATATATAATGGACTGAGCATTGCGATAGCCAGGCGAGCGCCTGCTATAGAGAGAGAGATACTACATGGGAGGCCTATTCTGTCTCTTTTGCTAGTATCTCATTGGTAACTTTGGTTCCCGCCCGTCGAGGCGGGTTTACGTTATGGTTATGGCAATTTATGTGCGAAAGCCTTAACGCCTTACAACCTTATGCTACGACCATTGTAGACCCAGCTTTAAGGGTTTTCGCACATGAATTGCCATAGCCATAAACGTAAAACGTAAACATATACTGAAGAACCAATGAGAATATTGCTTTACCTTTATGTATTCTAGAAGACAATAAAAATGATGATAAAGTTGGCCATAGACAAAAGTAACTAGGATTCAATCAGTTGAAATCCTAGTTACTTCTGCTTACGGCCAACTTTTAGCGTTTTCGATTGGGAAAAAGTTAGTGCACACTCAGTTCACACGAACACTGGACAAGTTCCATGGGTTGCACTGAATAGTGCAGGTGAAAAAGAACACGCCGAAATTTTCAGTGCCACTTGAGTTGACTAGATCGCGGGAAGAACGAAAAAGTAACCTCGACATCTCGTGTTCAGTTAAGTAATGATTTTTACTATATGTAATTAAATAATATAGAAGATGATCAAGAATATCACGTATTATCAATAATTGTACACACTTACATGCAATAAGGCCGAGTTTCCACTGAGCGCGTCTCGCGTCGCGTCAGCCGGCGCGTCATGACGCGACGTGACGAAAGTTTTGAAACAGCGTCGTTCTTATTCACACTGAACGCGTCGCAACAAATCAAGGTAATGCATGAGCAGGTCCAACATAACCTAATATCAATGATTGTTGATATTAGTGCCTGTTCATGCATTGCGTTATTTACTGCGACGTGTTTAGTAGAGATAGATAGTGTTTAATATATTAAATAAGAAGGATTGATAGAATAGAAGCATTTGTAGAATTATGGAGGCCTATCGACAAAATTGGCGAAAAAAAATTATTGGCATGATGCTACTCCATAGGCGAATCAAGCTTGTTGAGAAGGAACACCAAAGGTTTCATAGATTCTGGGTGCGTCCTATACTTGAAACTAGACGAACTCATGGGAATTGGGAACATTTGATACAGGAGCTTCGCTTATATGACCATGAAACCTAAAAACCAAATATCGTTTCATCGGCGGGCTGCGTCATGATGAATGCGCGGTTTCATCCAAAATAGAGCAACCTTATCAATGCGTCACCCAAAAAGACGCGTCGCAAATTATGCAATAAAATGGGATGTTCTGATTGGTTAACTCGTGACGCGCCGGCTGACGCGACGCGAGACGCGCTCAGTGGAAACTCGGCCTAAATTATTACATGCAATGGCACAAATAAAAAAAAATAAAAAAATTTCTGGACACATTCTGAAATGCCTACAGAACTGACAAATATAAAAATTATTATTATTCAGTATAAAAATGCTATTATATTACATTAAGTACATTAATTATATTTTAAAAAAGGGTATAGGTTCGATGTTTATATAAAAAGATATAACACTTACGGTGTCATTATCCATTTTTTTCACACATGCTACATAATTTACAGTTTTTGGAATTATTCTTCTAGTTCGAAGAATTGTAATTATTTCTTCTTCTTCGCTTGAACTAGAAAAAGATTCCAAAAATGTCTCCAAAATATTAAAGAGAGCCAAATCCGAATTGCTCATTTTGTCGAATTTTCGTTCGTTATTGTTCAAAAGAATGCCCTACTGCTTGCATGCATCCAGTGCACTGAACTGGCATCGTCAAAATATCTCGTACCACTTAGTGGGCACTGAGTGCGCACTATGGCCGGTATTCATAATCTGATCTTATATTTGAGATCGTCTTAAGTTCGAGCTTGAAATACTACGCAGCTATTTGATTGGTTGAATGAGGTCTTAAGTCAACCTCGAAGCAGACTTAAAGGTCATTCTACAATAGAGTCGTAAAGTCGTAAGTCGTAAGAAATTGACCAATCCCAATTGAAGTACAGGAGAATAATCAACTGTGATTGGTCAATTTCTTACGACTTACGACTTTACGACTCTATTGTAGAATGACCTTAAGATGATCTTAAATATAAGATCGGACTATGAATACTGGTCTATGCGAGTGTCGTGCGTTCAAACCATCGACATATATAATGGACTGAGCATTGCGATAGCCAGGCGAGCGCCCGCTATAGAGAGAGAGATACTACATGGGAGGCCTATGTCTGTCTCTTTTGCTAGTATCTCATTGGTAAGTTTGTTTCCCGCCTCGATGGGCGGGAACGAAAATGGCTATCGCAATGCTCAGTCCATTATATATGTCGATGGTTCAAACGAACACGCAACACTAGCCAAGTGTGGATTGGCACTGCCAATCGAACATGCACCTGACACTCAGTACAGCCAGTGCACCCCAATCGAAAACGATATTAGAAGCACTTTTATCGATAAAAAAGAATTTAGGGGCCGGTATTCATAGTCCGATTTTATATTTAAGATCGTCTTAAGTTCGAGCTTGAAATGCTACGCAGTTATTTGATTGATTGAATAAAGTCTTAAGTCAACCTCGAAGCAGACTTAAGATAATCTTAAATATGAGATCGGACTATGAATACCGGCCTAGAATATGGATCTATGTATTTTGAATTAATTTTATGTCAAGACATAATTTTAATTCATTTTTATTATGTTATAACATAATAAAAATGATGCCGAAAAACTATCTACTTCAGTTTAAATCAATTATTGAATTTTTATTTTAGGTTAAGAAAATCTTATTAATAAATAGCAAAACGACTGTGTACATAAATTATAGGTGCCATAGACACAGTTTAACCAGTTACGACAGTAGACGAAAATCAGAATTCTAAGTTTACAATGCGCATGCACGAAAAATCTAACCAACAATATGGCGACGTTGTCGATTTGTCATGTTATTATAGTGAATAGGTTATAAATATTAGATTATGAATAAGCTATATAAAATAATAAAAAAGTAATAAAAATGGATATACTTGCGCATATTAAAAACTGTAAAAACGTTACAAGTATAAAGGGAATTAGTTTTTTTAGATTTCCGAAACATCCTCAAAGGTAAAATTTATTAATGTTAGTTTATATATATATATAATAACAATGTTATTATATATATATATATATATATATATATATATTAATACATAAATATGTAAATATGTTAAATTATATATATAAATATGTTATTATATTATATATATATATATGTTATATAATACGACAGTAAATAAATTACACTCTTGTTACAAAGATCTTTGTAATTTTAATTATGTAGCATCAAACTTATTGTTAAACTGTGCTTATTGTCAGTTAAACTTAACTTGATTTATAACTTGATTTCTTATTACTTTTTATTTAAAAATACTAATTTTTCATCTGTTTTTTAGAGCTCAACTATGATTAAAATTTTGTAATAGATATATAGAAACACTTTTGGAAAAATTATATAATAATTACAGGATTTGTAGTGAACATTTCACATCTTCAATGTTTTTAAATTTGGCGTATTTTCCAACCAAGAATATGGCGATGGGTCATGTGATTCATACATCACAACATCAAAGGTGTCGACGCTACTGTCGCAACTGGTTAAACTGTGCCGTAAGGGTCTATCCAGATAAACTTGCACAGACGCATAACCATATGCATAAGGAATTTGATTAGTCCAATTCTTTATTTTATTGCTTATAGTCCAATCAAATTCCTTATGCATATGGTTATGCATGGTCTATGCAAGTTTGTCTGGATAGACCCTAAGAAAACTGACAAATCATTATCGAGTATTCTTTCTGTGATAAAAGAATAGTCAACTGTGATTGGTCAGTTTTCTTACGACTTTACGGTTACGACTAAAATTTTTGCACGTGCAAAGACCTTCTCCTTAAAATCTCATTATAGACGACGCTTTAAGGTCATTCCACAATGGCCGTAACATAAGATTGTAAGGCGTAAGACTCAAGAAATTGATCAATCACAGCCGAGTATTCTCTTAATACTTGACTGTGATTCGTCAATTTCTTGAGTCTTACACTTTACAACCTTATGTTACAGCCATTGTAGAATGGCCTTTAAGGCCAGTATTCATAGTCCGATCTTATATTTAAGATTATCTTAAGGTCATTCTACAATAGAGTTGTAAAGTCGTAAGTCGTAAAAAATTGACCAATCCCAGTTAAAGTTCAGGAGAATAATCAACTGTGATTGGTCAATTTCTTACGACTTACAACTTTACGACTTTATTGTAGAATGACCTTTAAGACGATCTCAAATATAAAGGTGCAAATTCATGGAACGCTAAAAAGTAGCGTCAACCATTGGTTGAACAATGAAGCAACTACTTACTTCTTTGTTCAACCAATGGTTGACACTACTTTTTAGCGTCCCATGAAAAGGTACCTTAAGATCCGACTATGAATACCGGCCTATGGTTGCAAAGCAGCTTTTTCTGCTGAATGCAACCTATGACGTACAAGTATCTAGACGCGATCTCGACGTTCGAATTGGAATTGTCAGACAACATTACGCGATGTATCTCGTTGGTAATGATGATCGAAAGAAAATTTAATCATTTGTAAATATTTTTGTAAATATTCTACGTACACACAATCCTGATCTCGCGGCGCGAAGTCTAATTAACGAAATGTCACTTGATTTTATACATTCGAAGTCTCTTTGTATACTACGATTTTGTTCGGACAGCAATTAACGTTATCTGATATTTGGATTCCTTTCAAGTATAAATCTGGAAAATCAATTGTTCAGTCATTATATAAATCTTGATTATATTTGTTAATTTCCAAGCACATAAATTCACAGGTATATTGTATTATTTTTATACACGGTTCCATATAATTTATGTCATACTCTTTGCAATGCATAATATATAAACATTCTACTATATATATATATATATATATATATATATATATATATATATATAGGATCTATAACCTGATATATATATATATATATATATATATCAGGTTATAGATCCAACATTTTTAAAAATTAATTTGATAAATATATTTCAAATCGTTTTAATATATAATTATGCATATATAATTTTCTGCTTAAAGAGGTTTAAATTTACAAAATTATCTTACTCTTATTGTTAGTATGTAAAAGATATGCAAAAGTGTACAAAATATACAATTGTAATTGATATTGTATCTGCAGGTATATGGACAACTCAAGATTGAAGAAATACAATGCCACCACCATTAGTAGCTACACCTCGGAAGTTACCAATCTTTGTGTTTCCACAAAACATTACATTTTATTTAGACGATCAGTCTACACACAAACAAGTGTTAACTTTGTATAATCCATATGATTTTCCTGTAAAATTTAAAGGTATCTTTTTTTCTCTTTCCAACATGAATCTGTAATTTTACATCTATGTATGTATGTTTAATATTAATATGTTAGTTTTATGTACTGCACCAAATAAATATCAAGTGGTTGATCCAGAAGGCATAATAAAAGCTAGTTCCTGCGTTGATATTGTTGTCAGGCATACAGCATTGTTGACAAATAACTGTAATGTAATTGATAAATTCAGGATACATATGCAAGAATATCCTACTAAACAGGTAATGTTTATTATGTTTCAAAACGTACTCATTGAAAGTCTATAAAAAAAAATTAAAATTTTGCAAATCATGTTAGGTGATTGGTAAACGTGATGTTGAAGCTAAACTTCTTTCTGGAACAACAGATACAGCTGGAAGATCAACACCAGATCCAGATATGTTCCAACAACTTCCAATAAATGAAAATAGGCAACAGCAATCTTATACACTTATAACCCGAAACAAGACAATGGATAGTGAGTAAATGTATTACAAATTACTTCAACCCAAATCTAAATTTTTTTTATGTATTTGATATATTTTATATAAAAAAAAAAAAAAAAAAAAAATTTTATATATATTTCTATATTGCAAAATAGTTTTAATGCATATATAAGAGATAATTTCTAAGACAAATTTATTTATTGTAATTATAATTATAGAAAATAACTTTAAAAACAAAAAAGAGAATAATGGTCTATGAGATAATAATCAGAATTTGATAAAAGAGAAAGGCTAAAGCGTAGAGTATTATTACGTAATTAAAATTAGAATCTAGAACGGAAACTTTATATATTCTTTAATAATTGATAGTAAAAAAGACTTTTAAAAGACTTTTTTAAAAAACTGAAAAAGATTTTTTAAAAGACTTTTTAAAAAAGATCCGCATTGGATTGAAAAGTATGTTTATGGATATTTTTGTATTCGTATTATTTTTTCTCGACGGATAATGTCTTTTTTTTACTATCAATTATTAAAGAATATATAAAGTTTCCGTTCTAGATTCATGTTCTAATTTTAATTATGTAATAACACCCTATACCACAATCCTTAGTCTTTCTCTTTTATCAAATTTTGATAATTACTTTAGCACAAAGTTAAAAAGCAAACTATATATGTAAATGATATTTTAGGAGGTACCAATTATGTAGCACTTGTCACAGGAATTATATGCATAATTGGATTGCTTCTACCTACTGAAGGAGAACAAAGTCATAGGGTGCCTGATTATCTCCATCTTTCTGTGAATTTTAAATTGATATTCTCATTTGTATTAGGTAAGCATGAATATGTATATGTGTGTGTATGTAAAATATTACAATTTTAAATTTATTTTGTTATAGGTATGGTTGCAAATATTGTTTTAGGGTTATAAAATCCTCAGCTTTTTATATAAAAATCTTTGTATACAGGATAAAATCATAGGATAAAAACAATTAATACAAGATTTTTTCATATTGGGCCTTCTTTTCTATGGAATACACCCAATTCTAGTCTATAAACTTCAACATTATATCGACCAACATACCGATATTTCTTTATCATAATTATGATAATTTTATAAAAATATATATAAATATATTATAATATAATAATTATTTCTATTATATTAAATAGTCATATTTTAAAAAAGTCTGGAAATGCTTTTAGTCTATATGATGACAAACGCTTATTCCACCTCGTAATTTTCTACCTAAGTCTACTTGAAAGACCAATGCTATTGTATAAATTATGCGTTTATGTGTATATATAATATATATATATATATATATATATATATATATATTTCTTTATTAACTTATTTCAAAATCTTTATGTTGTATATAATCATTATATTTTTTCACTCATATTTATCATCTATATATTCTGCACCATACGATCGTATCTCGTGTAAATAAGGGTCTTCCTTTGTATATAAAATTGGAATTAAGTTTTAATTAAATATTAAAAATCGGTAACAATGAATGGTTTCTTCTTTTTTTTTTCATTTATAACACCTTTGTGCAATGTCTGTGATATAATATAATTGACTTAAAATAAAATAATCCTATTATTCATAATTATAATGCAAACTAGGAAAATAATGCATATTTAATTTTTGATTTTATATATATATATATATATATATATATATATATATATATGAGCTTTGAAAAAAAGCAATTTTGTATGAGAAATATGTTTATATAAAATTATATGAATAGAGAAAATATAAAAATTGTTTATATTTCTTGGAAATAAGGATATTTATTTATTTCTTATCAATGTGAATTCATTATTTACATAAGTTACAACACAGAGACACTTGTGAACAAAGTGTATCGTCAAATGGATGTTTTCAAACTTTCCACGTTTTATTTATTTTCTGTCAAATAAATGTGTAATCTCCTGGGAGGTATGAACCGTTACATCTTTGAAAACCACAACACAATGATTAAAAAGATTTTTCAAACATTTTTAATATTGCTTTATATAAATTGTTTATATAATTATTTATATATAATTTATCTTACCTTAGTCTGTCAGATGATTTGTAACAGATCTTTTTTTCAAAATTATATAACTTTAGAGCCGATGTACACTCTTCATACTGTCATTATGAGTTTTGTACTCCATAGAGGCACTAGCTGGAAGATGTAACACTCTTCTTAATGTATCTCTAATTCGTGCTGTTGTTGCTACATCCGATGCTGTTTTATTCCATACACATATTACATCTTCCTATTATACAAAAAAAATTCACTTATACATTTAATAAAAATCTTTTGTTTCTAAATTAAAAATAAATGTGGAAATATTTACCTGGTATCTTATAGATACAACAGCACCACAAATTTCTTCTCCTACCATAAATTGTTCACCTAACATTGCCAATATAAGATTTTCCCAACATCTAGATACTAAACCCTTTCGTAATCTTACTATCCATTTACCACCTTTTTGATTTGCTTCATCCTATAGAAAGATAGAAAAGATAAATAATAAGTTTCACATATATAATATGAATATAATAGAATAATATATACTTACCTCCCATATGGGTTTTATACCAACTTTGAAAAGATGAAAATCTGTATGCGCTGTAAGCTCTGATGGTCGTACTAAATGACTATAAAGACCCCAGAATTGTTCTACACTTGCAAACCTACCAACCAACTTTAAATTTTGAACATAACTTTGTATGCTAGTTTGTTTGCTAAGCCCACTACGTCGACTATACCAGAGTGCATAAGCATATTGTAATTTATGCTCATTTGGATTTATTTCTATTGGAGGCTAAACAGATATTAATTATCAGTTTTATTTTAACATTCATATATCAATAATATCTTTCGACTACTCACTGGTGGACCTTTTTCGACCTTTTGATTATCTTTTGATTGAGACTCTTCGTCTTCAACTGTACTATCCTCAGTAGCCTTTAATCTGTAAGTGCTGTCATAATTCACAAGGTAAGCCAAAAATATAAAAAAATATACATATATATATATATATATATATTATATTATGTATATTAATAAATACGAAACGAAAAAAGGAAACTGCCATATTGTCAGAATTTCATATCAATTCTTCCATATGTTTAATATAGTGACAATATTGGTTTTTTTAATTATTCAAAAAAAACTTGCCATAAAATGTTGACACTGACTATTATTGAAAGATTATCAATCATCACAAATATTAAATAATTAAGAGAATTGACAATATCGCTGATTCAATTAACTTACTATACCTATGTTCCTTTCATTTCTACGTTAAAAAATGAAATTTTTACCGAGATAAAGACGAATTAAATGGATAGCCTTGTGATAAAATGATAATTGTTACGCGACAATGAAAATATTTATCTTGACGTATACATATTTCCACTGTATATTCAAACATATATCTAACCTCGAAAACGCCCGTGGAGAAACACGATGAAATAAAGGGAGAACACTTTCACTTACGTCTCATATTTATTGGACATGTTTTCAGTTGCCGAAATACAAATGTATAAGCGATATCGTACTAAATTGCTATGACTGCAACGAGTATGTCTCTCACGAGAAATTTGAATAAAAATATAAAAGTTTTTTTTTCTTTTCGAAGCACTTTCCTCTCGTGACTCGCTCTCACCGTTGAGCTCTTACATCTGCGGTATGTTTTCGATAAACTGTTGATCTTTTCCCAGCACCTTTCCTTCTCTTTTCTTTTTTTCTCTCGTCACTTTGTCATTGCGGAGATTTTATATTCGTACGTTGGTTATACTAGATTAGATATCGATAGCTGCTAACACAGCGAGTTATACAAAATGGTATTGAGTTTATCGAGGTAATTATTTACTTTAGAGGAGCAATCTCTGATAATCTTGATCTTGACATATGTTGTCAAGGTCACTGTCCTGAGTAAAATTCAAAAGATTTTAGTAATCGTTTGTTGTTTATTAAAAAGTTATTAACAAAAGAATTTCACAACTTTAATGCTTTTTATCTCTAAAAATATTGATTTGAGAAAAAAAATTTTAAGTAAAAAATAAAGCCGCTGAAAAATTCTACAAAAAAGATTATATGCATTTTTTTCATAAACTTATTATTTTAGCTGTTATATAATACAATTTAATACAATTAAAAAATATCTCAAATGTATGTGTACACAGACACACACATATACGCGGGGAATGCAAATGGGCCTTCGGTCCTCTCTCCTGAAGCCACCCCGCCGATAGGCAAGGTGGATCTCACTTTATAATTTAAGGCCTTTGCACGTACAAAAATTTTGTAACCATAAAGTCATAAGAAAACTGACAAATCATAGTCGAGTATTCTTTCTGCGATAAAAGAATAAACAACTGTGATTAGTCAGTTTTCTTCAGACCTTACGGTTACGACTAAACTTTTTGTACGTGCAAAGCACAGACTGGAGGGGGCCGAAGGCCCCCCCCCCTTGCATATGTGTGTGTACACATACATTTGTGATATTTTTTAATTGTATTAAATTGTATTAAATTGTATTAAATGTATTTAAAATAATTTAAAACAACTAAAATAATAGGCTTATGAAAAAAATGCATATAACTTTTGTTAGAATTCTTCAGTTTTATTTTTTGCTTAAAATTTTTTTCTCAAATCAATATTTTCAGAGATAAAAAAACATTAAAATTGTAAAATTCTTTTGTCTTTTGAATGTTACTCAGGATAGTGACCTTCCCAGATAGCACAGAGAATTTAAAAAGAATTCAGTTTTATGTCACAAGATCTGAGTTCATTTTCAGATGCAAAAAGAATTCTTTTACGTAAAAGAATTCTTTTCGCATCTGAAAATGAACTCAGATCTTGTGACATAAAAGTGAATTCTTTTTAAATTCTCTGTGCTATCTGGGCTTGACAACATATTTCGAGAGCAAGTCAGAGGTTGCTAAAGTAAATAATTACCAAATAATATAATTCAATATTGACAAGATTTTTTGCAAATTATTATTGTATTGTATTATTATTGTTTAAGAGAAAAGATGTATATAATTTGTTTAATTAAAGTAAATCGCTCATTTTTATGTGAAAAACAATTCTAATATAAAATAAGTACGTGCATATAATCCACCGAAATATTTTTAATATTGTCCTTTCTATTGTTTGAACTCTAATTTGAGTCTCTTCATGATCTCTTCTCGCTGATACATGACCTCCCTATAGCACAAAGGTGAAAATACGATAGGACACTCGTACTGTACGGTCTCGATACATTTTGTATCCCTCACACCATCCGCATCGAATCTGAATTGTGAAATAGACTCCACTGAAAAGCAAATAGCCTTATTTGAATACGATTTTCATCAATTGTGGATAAAAATAAATATGTGCTAGGCAGAGTTTTAATATATGTTATCATAGAGTTTTGATTGAACGTAAGATTGAAGATAAAATGTTCGAAAATTAATTATTTAAAATCTTCTACAAAATATTCATATATATTTAGAAATAATGTCGTTTCTAGCCAAATTTTTTAAATATTTATTCATTCAAAATTTATTCAAATATTATTTTATTTCTATGTATTTCTCTTGATTTACACAGAATAAAATAAAATTAACAAATCATGAATAGTGCCTACTTACGACAGCCGAAATTGAAAACGAAGCATGTCTGATGCTTGGAACTGATGACGTAGCCATTGTCATCCGGTTTGACAGCATAGTGTCCGTGTGCTACATTCCGGATCATTGGTAAATGACTTAAATGTTCCGTATACTGTACGGAATATTTCCAATGATCATAATTTCCGCTTTCTTCAATCACATTAAAATCCTCTCTGCAATATGAATTCAAATGGATGGTGATTAATAGAAAAAAGATTAAAAAGGTATGTATAATATATAAAAAAAAATTTCTCATTTTTTGAATTAAAACTGCTATTCTGTTTTTTAAAGAGAAAAAAGACTATAATATATACGTACATACATATACGCACGAACAAAATATATATTTAATTTATTATATATATATATATATATATATATATATATGTATATGTATATATACCACTTGTTATGAAAAGAAATAAAAATTTTTTTTAAATATTATATATATATATATATTATTTTTTTTAATTTTTTATTTCTTTTTATAACAAATATATTATTCCTATTCTAAAAGATATTTAAATTTTATTCCTACTTACATTGTTGGATTCAATTTTTTCATGTTGCTAAAATCAGCCACAAATTCCCACACATGCTTAGGATTTGAATTATTCACGGTGACCTCAAACATCACTTGATACTTCTTTTTATAAATAAATAGTATATAAAAAAACAAAGCTCCTAAAACACCGTGCACGAAAGTTCTTGTTTTCCATTTCATGGGATTGAAACTCATTTTCTATATTAATAGAGAAATAATCATTTCAAAACATAAATTAATTTTCTGTTTCAATAATTAAAAAATCATTCTCGAATGATGAGTATGATATGTGATAAGTAATGATGAGTATGATATGTGATAAGTAATGATGTATATTTAAAAATTAAATAAGATTATTTCTCTTTATATATATTGTTGCTTTTAATATATCAATTTTAATTAAATTTTAATTTTGATTAAATTTCGAAGAATTTGCTATTGAAGTTATAGAAGATATAGTCATAGAACATATTATTTTTACATTTTCGTAATATAGCAATGCATATATGTATATATATATATATATATATATATATATATATATATATATAGTACATATTAATATATAAAATTAATTATAAATACATAAAAATAAAATATATAAAATACAAATATAAAAAGTAAAATGTATATAAATTCTTTCGAAATTTAATCTTAAAATTCTTAAAAATTAATCCTCTAAAAATATGTATTTTCAAAATACATTTTCGTAAACGGTTCATATATAAAAGATGCAATGTAAATTGCACGCGTAAATTTTCTCTGTACTCATGAATTTCGTGAATGAATGACAATACATTTTTTTAAATTGTTGAAATTTCACACTTACCGCTGTTGTAAGGACCGTCTGATTGGTGCGATTCAATGCAAATTTGTAAGTACTTCCGGTTGGGAATATTATCAGTTCGATTCGAGACAAGCTCGCTGATTTAGAAAACTACGATAAGAGCAGCCTTGTCGGCGGTAGCGATTCTCAATGTCTCGTGTTCCATTCAGCTATAACCAGCGTTTTTTTTTACCACGCCTCATTACTACGTCACGATATCTCAGGGCTGGTGGTCATGGCTTGTTTCGAAAATAAAAAATAATTTTTTTTTAAATGCATGGTTCAAATATAAATTTGTAATAGAAGTATACTTTAAATATTTGCATATTTAATTTACCTAAATTTTATTGTTACTTTGAGAGATAATTTTGCATAAGAAGATTTATGTCATGATCATTTTGAATATCGCGATATTTTTCGGAAAA
Source organism: Camponotus fellah (assembly GCA_030586385.1). Classification (NCBI taxonomy): domain Eukaryota; kingdom Metazoa; phylum Arthropoda; class Insecta; order Hymenoptera; family Formicidae; genus Camponotus; species Camponotus fellah. The sequence continues at coordinate 257,134 of JAPIVC010000299.1, read as the reverse complement.
ACTATTTTTTAACTTGATAATCTATTTTTTTTTTTATTTAAATGGATATCAATTTCTCCTTTTTCCTCTTTTTTCTCTTTGAATAAACGATATTCTTTTGCTTGTCACTCAGATGCTGCTGCATGTCTTAAATCTCTCTTTACGGGATTTTAAGAAATGAATACGCGCCTGCATGCGCTATTCGGTATATTTCGAATTGCAATAACACATCACCGCGAGATGGCGTTAGAATCTGATACGTGACTATAGTTAATAGGATAGTGGAAGTGTCATTACTTACGCGCCATTTTTGAATAAAACAAAATAATTGAATAGAAAATATGATTATTATATATATATATATATATATATATATATATATATATCGACGTTACAAGTAACGCGTTACTTCCCAACCCTGATATATATATATATATATCAGGGTTGAGAAGTAACGCGTTAGTTGTAACGTCGTTACCGTTACAGTTACTTTTTTCGATAACTGTAACGGTAACGACGTTACAAATTTCGTTTGTAACGAAAAAAGTAACTTCGTTATATTTTTCGGTAACGAGTAACGAATTTAACAGTTACTTTTATCGCTACTTTTTGCAAATTTACTCGGTAATTTTTATTCAAAGAAGTGTGTGGAATGCAAAATCACATGTACGTAAACGTGTCATTGGACACATGTGAAAGAAAAAGTTTAGTGAAGATGTTCAGTTTCGGTAGATCTATATTAACGTCACAAAGAGGACAGCTAAATGATGAACACAGTTGAACAGCAAATTCTTTTAAAAATTAATAAAGAATTTCGGTAAAATTTAGTTTTATTTTAAAATAAATCCTGTAATATTTAATAAATCTTTATTTAAAAAAGTAACGAAAATTGTAACGATGCGTTATTTTTAAGTAACGAGTAACGGTAACGAGTTATTTTTTAGAAAAAAGAACGATAACGGTAACGAGTTACTTTTAAAAAGTAACTTTCCTAACTTTGATATATATATAACTCGAAAAGTACTTAATGGAAAAACATTTAATTATAGTGTTTTGGAAAGCTCTCGAGGCTACAAGAATATGTAATAAAAAATAAGGGGTGCAATTTAAAAAAATTGAGGTGCCCTTCACGTGACCCTTCAAATGACTCTTCAGTGTCAAACCAATGATACCATCTTATGGCCTCCTCGAAATCATAAAACTTTTGTCTGAAACATTTTTCTCTAAAATGCTTTGTTTCCGAAATAATTGCGTGCGTTAATTAAAATGGCTCACTCTGTATATGTGTATGAATATATATTCACAATAATGCATTTTCTAAAAAATTAATATTTATCAATATTAATTTAGTTCATTTATGGATTTATAGTTGAGGTTGTATTCTGTTACATATATTTTCATTTCATTAAATGATAATATGTATAAAATTACATCTAATATTTTTATAAAAATGTATTTATAAAGTACAATATATATATATATATGTAATTAATAAAATGAATTAAATAAAAATTAAAATGTAAGTATATATATATACTTACATTTTAGTATATATATTTAGTATATATATATATATACATATATATACATATATATATATATATATACTTACATTTTAATTTTTATTTAATTTATTTTATTAATTTTTCAATAAATGTAATAAAAAACTTTTAACTAAACTTTAAAAAACATGTACATAACTTAATATATACTATACATTCTTTACTAAGGGAGCGTCCCGTTTAACCACGTTGCGATTGATCACAGCCAATCATATCGACCTGTGCCTAGGGTAAGCAACGATTAACCAATCAGAGAGTCCTATTTTGAATTGGCCAATTGGCGACGTGGTCAATCGGGTGCCACCCATCGACATATATAATGGACTGAGCATTGCGATAGACAAGCGAGTGCCTGCCATAGAGAGAGAGATACTACATGGGATACTTCCGCGTTGAGTATAGTTTAGTTTAGTAAAGGGGTGGCACCATCGACATATATAATGGACTGAGCATTGCCATAGCCAGGCGAGCGCCCGCTATAGAGAGAGAGATACTACATGGGAGGCCTATTCTGTCTCTTTTGCTAGTATCTCATTGGTAACTTTGGTTCCCCATCGAGGCGGGAAACAAACTTACCAATGAAATACTAGCAAAAGAGACAGACATAGGCCTCCCATGTAGTATCTCTCTCTATACGGACGCTCGCCTGGCTAGGCAATGCTCAGTCCATTATATATGTCGATGGTGCCACCCCTTTACTAAACTAAACTATACTCAACGCGGAAGTATCCCACTAATGACGACCAATCCACATCCGCCTGCAGTCTCGGTGTCATATCCCTCACTTAAGCCGAATCTACAATGGGTACTTTCCATTTAGCGACACAAGTCGACACAAGCGTTATTCTATGTTTTTTCAATGAATACAATAAACAAAGATAGAATGACACTTGTGTCGACTTGTGTCGCTAAATGGAAAGCACTCAATAGGTAATTTAAGCCTTAAGCACGGTCTTACATACAGGTCTGGAAACTCAGGCCTTTTTTAGTGGTGGGAGAGGTCTCACTTAGGCCGGTATTCATAGTCCGATCTTATATTTGAGATCGTCTTAAGGTCATTCTACAATAGAGTCGTAAAGTCGTAAGTCGTAAGAAATTGACTAATCCCAGTTGAAGTTCAGGAGAATAATCAACTGTGATTGGTCAATTTCTTACGACTTATGACTTTACGACTCTATTGTAGAATGACCTTTAAGTTCGAGCTTGAAATGCTACGCAGCTATTTGATTGGTTGAATGAGGTCTTAAGTCAACCTCGAAGCAGACTTAAGATGATCTTAAATATAAGATCGGACTATGAATACCGGCCTTAGTGTGTCCGTTTTCGGGAGTTCACGACTTGCCTGCTAGGTTCGCTGCGATCTAGAAATCGCAATGCGAGACGTATGTTAGAGAGAGACCGATTACTGCCTTTTATCTCTGTCTCTCTCGCTCGTATGCGACTTCTAGATCGCAGCGAACCTAGCAGGCAAGCCATGAATTCTCGAAAAACGGACACACTGGGTGCTTTCCATTTAGTGACACAAGTCGGCACAAGTGTCATTCTATTTTTATTTATTGTATTCATTGAAAAAAGATAGAATGATACTTGTGTCGACTTGTGTCTCTAAATGGAAAGCACCCACTAAATGAGACCTCCCCCACCACCGGAGTTTCCAGACCTGTATGTTAAGGTCATTTTACAATAGAGTCGTAAAGTCGTAAGTCGTAAGAAATTGACCAATCACAATTAATTATTCTCCTGAACTTCAACTGGGATTGGTCAATTTCTTACGACTTACGACTTTACGACTCTATGGGCCTGAGCAGAATGGCTGACTTATAACCTTAAGACAGTGTTTTATGCCCTAAGTCTTTGTCTTAGGTAACGCACAATACTGTGTTATGTCTTTTAAAATTATAAGTTAGCCATTCTGCTCAGGCCCTATTGTAGAATGACCTTAAGACCGTAGTCCTGTAGACCCTTAAGCCTTAAGAAATTACCAATCACAGTCAAAAGAAAAGAATATTGAAGAATATGTAAAGAATATTCGACTGTGATTGATCAATTTCTTAGGCCGGATCTACTGGTCGTATTGCGTCGTCTACAATGAGATTTTAAGGAAACTTAAAGCGTAATATAATCGAATATTCTCTTAATATTTGATTGTGATTGGTCAATTTCTTAAGTTTTACGTCTTAAGTCTCCTTAAAATCTCATTATAGACGATGTTTATCGTAACGTCGCAAAGGAGTCGCAAGTCGTAAGTCATAGGCAAATTAATCAATCATGATTATTCATTAATCATTAATTATTTTTGAAATAATCAACTATGGTTGGTCAATTTGCCTACGACTTATGACTTGCAATTTCTTTACGACGTTACGATACGACCAATATAGATCCGGCTTTTGGCTTAAATTATCTATTGTAGATCCGGACTTAAGGATCCCTATGACCGGGTCTACAATAGGTAATTTAAGCCATAAGCCTGAAGAGATTGATCAATCACAATCAAGTATGAAGAAAATACTTTTAATGGGACGCTAAAAATTAGCGTCAACCATTGGTTGAACAATGAAGCAACTACTTACTTCTTTGTTCAACCAATAGTTGACGCTAATTTTTAGCGTCCCATGAAAAGGTATTTTTATAGACCCGGCCTATTAAGCGTCGTCAATGGGTGCTTTTCATTTAGCGACACAAGTCGACACAAGCGTCATTCTATCTTTTTTCAATGAATACAATAAACAAAGATAGAATGACTTGTGTCACTAAATGGAAAGCACCCAATGAGATTTTAAAGAGACTTAAGGCCATCGCATATGAATTTCCGTAACCATAAGCATAAGACGTAACGTAAACTGAAGAACCAATCAGAATATTGCTTTAGCTTTATGTATCCTAGAAGACGATAGAAATGATGATAAAGTTGGTCATAAGCAGAAGTAACTAGGATTTCAACTGGTTGGAATCCTAGTTACTTATCATCATTTCTATCGTCTTCTAAAATACATAAAGCTAAAGCAATATTCTGATTGGTTCTTCAGCTTACGTTTACGTTTTATGTTTATGATTATGGCAATTCATGTGCGAAAGCCCTTAGGTCCGGTTGCACTAACGTTATTTCAGCTTTAAGCGAGACTTAAATATATGTCTATCTTTATCTTTTTTTCTAAATAAATAAAGACAGACATATATTTAAGTTTCGCTGGAACCTAAAATAATGTTGGTGCAACCGGGCCTTAAGGCGTAAGACTTAAGAAATTGACCAATCACAATCGAGTATTCTCTTCATATTTGACGCTTTAAGCGTCGTCTACAATGAGATTTTAAGAGGACTTAAGACGTAAGACTTAAGAAATTGACCAATCACAATCGAATATTCTCTTAATACTTGACTGTCATTGATCAATTTCTTAAAGGTCATTCTACAATAGAGTCGTAAAGTCGTAAGTCGTAAGAAATTGTCCAATCACAGTTGATTATTCTCCTGAACTTCAACTGGGATTGGTCAATTTTTTACGACTTACGACTCTATTGTAGAATGACCTTAAGTCTTATGCTTTAAGTCTCCTTAAAATCTCATTGGGTGCTTTCTATTTAGCGACACAAGTCGACACAAGCATCATTCTATGTTTTTTCAATAAATACAATAAACAAAGATAGAATGACACTTGTGTCGACTTGTGTCGCTAAATGGAAAGCACCCATTGTAGACGACGCTTTAAGGTCATTCTACAATAGAGTCGTAAAGTCGTAAGTCGTAAGAAATTGACCAATCACAGTTGATTATTCTCCTGAACTTCAACTGAGATTGGTCAATTTCTTACGACTTACGACTTTACGACTCTATTGTAGAATGACCTTTAGTCCATAATCTTGCTGTAATTGACGGAGTCGTAAGAAACTAACCAATCGTATTTAATTATTCTTCTCACATACTGTGATTGGTTAATTTCTTCTAAGGGTTACATAACGCTCGGAATTTGTGCATTCAGAATTCTCCTCGCAGAGTAAAGTAGTATTTTGATTGACCAATCAGATGCAAAAGTTTCTTGATTGATCAGTCAAATGTTGCTTTAATAGGTAGGATTTTCGAACACGTTCCACGTGATCTCGTGATGCAATGGCGCGAATTTGACTTTCGCACGGCAAGTTACAATTTATTGACGACTCAATTTCTTGTAATGTATTTTACAGTGATAAGAAGCAAGATATGTTACGAAAGGATTTTCTTGGACTTTTTTGAGAAATTATGATGAGTTTGATTTTTCATTATACCACACCCATGTGATTTAATTATATATATATATATATATATATATATATATATATATATACACGCGCGATACAAGAAAATGATAGTTAAATTATAACTTAAAATTGAAAAGTAATATTTATGATATGTCGTTTTCATGGACATATATAGACTATTTATCCCAGATGATCCCAATATTAGTGAGCATTGCAATTTCCGAAAGTTGAATTTTTGCAACGTTTTAAGAAATTTAATAACAGAGTGTTTCTTAAAATTATGTATCATTTATTAAATTATATAACAATATTATGGGCCGATATTATACAATTTTAATTTTCGAACTAAGAGTGAAAGCGCAATAAAAAATAGTTCTCTATATGTCGTTCACAAAAAATATTCACTTTCTATCAAAAGTGTAGTCACTTTATAGTTATTGAGTTGAAGTATTTCTTTTAGCAAGTACACATTTCACATGCGACGATAGTGAAGTGTTTAAGTCGTGAGACGACATAAATGTTAGATTTAATAATCTCATTAAACCATTTTGATAACCTACCATAAGCCACAAATAACTCCATGCGTTTGGATTCCAAGCCACCTAAAAAATATATTTTGTTCTTTTATCGGCTTGTTTCTAATTATGTTCGTTTTTTTTTAATATTATAGAAAACGAAATTTTGATTTTTGAAATAATTAGTTTTATAAATATCAGGATATATATATATATATATATATATATATATATATATATGTTTTTAATTATTTAGTAAAAAAAATAAAAAAGAACTATTATCAATATACCTTGTTTGCAGAAGTAAATGGATATTGTTCAATAGGGATAGATGTCAACGCGTTATTATATAGAGTACAATGCTGTTTCTCTTTTACAATCTCTTTCAAACCCTGTATGATTATAATAAAACAAAGAAAATTGATTAATATTATTAAGATATTTCAGATTATATATATAAATTTTAAATCACTCACTGTTAATTTATCATGGAAGATGATGCCAAAACGATCTTTACACTCATTATATGTTTCCGGCATGTAATGATAATCTTTAGAATTTTTTTTGTCATTTTTATTTTCATTGCTGTTTGTATTTTGACTATCTTTTAAAAAATCTACCGTTTTAATGAAAGAATTTAACTGAAAAGAAATTATTATATATAAAATTTATAATTCAAAGAATTACGAATACAAGAATTACGAGATATAACTGTTTACCTGTCTTTTTTTAGATAATATTTTTTCTGTATACAATAATTGATGAGGAAAAATAGTTATTATTTGTCCTGCTAAAGTACCGTGTGCGATACTGTTAGCATAATCGGAAACAGTGATGCTCTAAAAATTGAATGTAATATTTAGAATGTAATATTTAGAAAATTTAAAAATGATTCATTAATTTGAAAACTAGAGAAGCAGCAAGAATAACATATAGTTCTTACATAAGTCGGTGAATTAGTTGGTAAAATTGGGAAGTATTTATATCCATATTCTCTCAATGGTGTTATACAGGAATGTGTATATTGATATCTAAAGAAATAATTACATTAGAAATAATTATATAATTATTACTAGTAATTATTATTGTTAGTAATTGTTAATATTATATAAAGTAACAAACTTACCCGAGCGCATCATCAAAGCTCATAACTGAACATGGCCAATGTGTCATCCATGCGCCATCCAGTATTATACCCTTTTTCGTACAGTGTCGCGGTGTACTTGTATCTTCCAAGTCCCAAAATTTATATGATCTATCTGTACTGCCAGAAGCCAAAAATCGGCTTTTACCATATGGAACTAATGCTATCACTGTGCAGAGTAAAAAAATAATACAGTAAATTTTTACATGTATTCTATTCTTATTTAAATGAATGAAGGATGAAATAATTTACACTTACTGCTAATTGTGTTGTGATGAGCAAAGAAATGTTGGAATGTGTTTATAAGTTTTGTATTCTTTCGCATACTGACTAACATAGGACAGGTACTCGTGAGGTCCCATAATGCAATATAACCATTGGTGAAACCTGCCGCGATGATACTAAAAGATATTTACATTCGTGTTATTTTTATAGATATAGATTATAATATGCTAATATTAAGAATAATAATTTAAGTCGAAAATGTATTACTTATGTCCATGTTCCTTTGTCCATGATAGCTTAGTGCATTGCCAATCCTGTTTGTTACTATCATATAATAATTGATTCACGACTAATGTTATTACCGGATCAGTCTTGTAAATCGGCAACCTTTGTAAATAAAACTATCATAAGCAACGACTTATCAGCAATGTCAAATTATAATATGAAATCGTAATACGACTCACGAATTATATTCTGTTTTTTCGAATTTAAGTTCATCAGGAAATGGTAATGAATAAATATTTACGCATCCGTCCGAGCATGCGGCCGCAAGCAATCCCATTCGTCTAAGTTTATTTTCTTCCGCTTTATAGTTGCCAAGAACAATATCCTGATAGCACCCTGATGGACACCATTCCAAGCACCAAATTGTACCATTATTATGTGCAATTGCATAAGCTAAGACGGGTAGTTTATTTGTACTATCGATGCTGAAAAAAAGAGAATATATATATATATATATATATATATATATACAAATCGTTTAACAATATACATACAGAGTGTACAATATACATCAGATCACCCGTGCCAGCCGAATATCTCAAAAACCGAAAACGGCAGACAAAAATGTTTCCTACAAAAGTTGTAGGGTTTCAAGTAACGCATTACATAGCAATATCAGTATAACCTTGAAGAATGTTGTCAAGGTCATGTAAAAATAATATAAAAATTTTTAAATGGAAAGTATTATTTTTATTGCATATTCTTGTAGCTTATCTCGAGAGCTTTCCAAAACACTATAATAAATTATTTTTCTATGATGTAGTTTTCCAAAATTTATAGTCAAATATTTTTTGATTAAGTACTTTTCAAGTTATGAAGCTTGAAATCATTTCTTAATTTACTTAAACCATAAAATATCTTGTAAAGTATTCATTTTTCGGTCATATTACCTTAATACTTTTATGTACAAAATAATAAAAGGAATCCATTAGTGTAAAGAAAACACATTGTTATTTCTATGAAAAAATATGTAATTTGCAATTAACAATTCCATATTTTTTCTTAAAAATAACTGTTTTCTTTATACCAATTAATTCCTCTCATTATTTTGTGCATAAAAGTGTTAAGATAAAATAAGATAATTGAAAGTATTAAGATAAGATAATTGAAAAATGAATATTTTACAAGATATTTTATGGTTTATGTAAAATTAAGAAATGATTTCAAGTCTCATAACTCGAAAAGTACTTAATCAAAAAAATATTTGACTATAATGTTTTGGAAAACTCTCGAAATAAACTACAAGGATATGTAATGAAACGTGAGGGATTCCATTTAAGAAATTGAAGGTGATCTTTACGTGACCTTGATAACGCTATTCAAGGTCATACTAATATTACTATGTAATGCGTTACTCGAAACCCTACAACTTTAGGAAACATTTTTGTCTGTCATTTTCGGTTTTTGAGACATTCAGCTGACATGAGTGGTCTGATACACTATATATATATATGTGTAGAAATTAAATAATAGTGTTAATTGAATTTCTTTTTCACATTATATGCACTTATTATTAGTCCTTTTCAGACTTACTTATGATCTAAACTTCCCACATTCCATATTTGTATAATATTTGGTCCGGAATATTTATTTCCTACAGTATACTCCTTTTCCATAGTAGGATGTGTACTGACTGCAACATATTGTGTAGGATTTTTGGTGTATATTGATGATGGAATAGGTAACCACGCTAACGCCCATACAGGACCACCAACAAAAAATGTTGGCACAGCTAAAGCAGCATTATGGTTTCATTTTAGTATCAATCTCTTATTAAATATTTCAAAAAAAACAATAGTTTGTAGCAAAGTTTTCAGATTTACCTTCATAAATATCGCTTTCGAATCTATTTAGATGCTTCCACGAATCATTGTTCAAATTTTCTTCATTTTGTGATGAATTAAACTTCACATTTTTGATAGCCATTGAAATTGTTAGTTCTGGGAGATATTTTATAGCATTATTATTTTCCAGTAACGTAAAAGCATTTGGCATATTGTCTTCAAATAATGTAAGTTCATAATTTTTCAATTCACTGTTGTAAATAACAAGAAGAGTAAATAAAATATTTTTTAAATTAAATGTTATTAGTTCTGTTAAATTGTGAATTGAAGAGTAGATTATATATGAAATACTTCATTTAAATTTTTATAATTAATGTACACAATCTAATTATGTAAGCACTTACAATTCCAGAGTCCAATGTAGAGTTGGCTTATAAGGTTTAGTTGATTGTGGATTTTGCATTATTTCTTTATCTAAGAAAGTCATTTTGTTATATATTCCTAAAATTTCATAAATAATATATTCATATTTTAAGTTATTATATCATATATTATTTAAGATACTTTAATTAATAATCGGAACTATAATACTAGGCCCATTTCAAAACCAGACAGGAGGTATACAAAGCATGCAAATATATTAATATATATATTGATAAATATATAAATATAAATATGTCTTCAAAATTATTATACAAATTATACAAATTGAAAAATTTATACATTCCGATTTATATTCTCTAGAATAATTTTTATTTTAATTAATAAAATTCATAAGATTTGTAAGATTAACATTCTATTAATTTTATAGCAAATTAAATGTACCAATGTCTTCTTTGAAGTACGTATATATTCAAGTAAAATTACTATTGAGATAATATAGTTTATATGTCTATTGAACATACTTGTACCATCAGAGTTTATCTGTGTTTGTTTCGACGAACGATATTTTTTTTTTACATCAAATTTGATTATATCTTCTTCTGATGAATCCTCATCCGCTTCGTCTTTTTCAAAATCAGAATGTTTATCTAAGTCTTCCTTGCCTGAATGAGCTTCTGTTATATGATCTATGATTTTATCTTTAGAATCTGCAAAAAACTTGCAAATTTTACATATAAAATTCTGAAAAAGATAAAAACATTTCTTATTTATGTACTTAATTACTTTGAAATATTGCAAAAACTGTAAAATATGATATACCTCTTGTGGAGTAAAGTTACATTGAGAATAATGTTCACAAATACTTTCATAAGAAGAGCATACATAAGTACATCCTAATTGTTTGCAAGATGTGGTACCTTGTGAAGCTATTTCCTTCTTCCATATACCTTTCCAAACAGTTGGTATCTTTTTTTTAAGTTCTGGCATTTGTATTACATTTTTCTAAATTGATAAATGTATGCATACATGTAACTCTACTTTCAGTATTATTCAATTCTTTGACTAATTTGAGGTTTTAATATTTTCTTATACAGAGAAAGATTATAATTGATTTGCTTTTTTTAAATTGTATTGTATATGTTATATATTTTGTATTGTATACTCTTTGTAAATTATATTATATATATTTTTACAATTAAATTTTATAAGATATTTTATTACATATAATTCACTTAAATTAATTAAATCATATGATCTTTGTCATTTATTTTTCTTGAATTCTAATTTGTCAAGATTTTTGTTTCTTGCTTAATTTTATTAACACTTTAATTATATATACCTTAAAATTGAGCTGCCTTAAATTAGTCAAAGAATTTATCTCTCATTATATATACTTATATTTGTTAAACAACAATAAATGAAACATACAAATATAGAAGAATCAAGCTCTATTTTCTTTGCTGACTCTTGCTCTTTCATAGACTCAAATATCTTTGGCATTGCTCTGTAATTACAGAAAATTGTATTTTTTTTATAATACATCATTATAATTAATAGGAAATTTTTATTAGGAACATTTCATTTACTTCTCTGCTGCTTTCCGTTTTGTTCGTTGTACTATAATTGATGTTTCTTTATTTTTATTTTGTTCTAATTGTTTATGACTATAACGTTTATGCATTTCCATGGAAGAAGGCATCATAACAGATTTGCAAATTGAGCATGTCACCATTAATGCTTGCTTTTCCTGTAACAAGAAGATAAAGAAGTATAAAGTAACAGTAAGTTATAATATATAATATACAGTGTTTGCTGTAGATAATTTCAAAATTATCTAGATAAAGATAAAGATAAAAATCGGTAAATTTATCTTAGATGAGATAAAGATGATTTTACTTTTACTTAATCTAGATGAAAGATGAGATAATTATTGCGATAATCTAGATAATTATCTAGATATTTTTGTTTATTTTAGAAGATTATAAATATTTGTAAAAAATGTGACGCAGATTATAAATGGGATATTGAAATCATAAACACATATTCCTTCTCTTTTCCTAAAGAATATTTAAATAATAGCAAAAAGGTATATAAATGATATGATAAATATTTATTTATTAATTTATATTTATAATATATTTATAATATATTAATAATATAATAATAATATATTTATAATATATTAATAATAATAATATAAAAAATATATTTTAGATATTTTAGATAGATTTTTAGAAGCTTGCCTGGAAAACTTTTTTGCATAATAAAAACGTCATTTTAAACAATTTTTAGATAAGATGACATATATTTTTCATCTAAGATAAAGATAAAGATACTTTGTATTTCTTCATCTAGTTAAAGATAAAGATGATCCATTTTTTTATCTAGATGATTATCTAGATAATTTTATCTAAATACTATAAAACACTGATAATATATAACTTAACATATATATTATATATGTTAAGTTTTTTATACTTACTTCTTCTGATTTTCCACAAAACTGTATATGTGATATAAAGCCCTTGACACTCCGTTTTGTATTTTCACATTTTTCACAAGTTAGATATTTCTTTTTTTTTTTAAGAGCACGAGTTAATACTTTCTCTAATAATTTAATATTATTTTCAAAGTCCTGTAGACAAAGTTGGTTTTTATAAAAAATTTTAATTAATGAAAGATATAGTTTTACAATACAACTAAATATATTATTACCAATGGCTCCTCATTTTCTTGCCAAGCCATGTTATTATGTTTATGCAAGTTATGTGAAGACCATAGTCTTTTTGATACTTGTTGATTACATTTAGCACAAGTTACTAATTGTACCTATAAATAAAAATTTCAATTCTATATTATATGATCAGTAATGTAAATTTTTCTCAAATATATTACAACTTACTTTTTTTTCAATATTTGGAGAATTTGAATTTGTTATACTATTTTCAGTAATATTTGTTATACTATTTTCAGTAGTACAACAATTTGAAACACTGTCTATTGTATTTGAAACACTGTCTATTGAAACACTGTCTATTGTATTTGTTTTATCTAAATCTAAATTATGTTCCAGTGTTTCTAATTTTTCCACTTGAGAATCTTTTCTCGTCGTTTTAGGAACATATTCCAAATCTAAAGAATTATATATTATTCCCCTACCACGACCTCGACTACGTCCTCGTCCTCGACATCGTCCTCGTCCTGTAGTACCAACTGGACGACCACGTTTTTTGACAATAGGCTCATCTTTCACATTAGTATCGCTTTCATCACTTAAATCGCTTACATTGGTAACTGTGATTTTACTACTGTTTCTTGTACTGCGCACTGTGTATGTGGATTCTGTAATGATATCGGAGATATCTTGCACAATATTGTCATTCTTTGATGTGTTTGATATATTTTGGTCTATAGAATTATTTTTCACTTTTCTAGGTCTACCCCTTTTTCTTTTGACATTTGGTACTACAGATACAGATGACTGGTTTTGTTCATCATGTTTCACAGTCATTTCATTTATTTCATATATATCTTGAGAGAGATGCACTGCATTAGATATATTCTGTAAATCAGTATTTTTATTCATTGTTTCAGATATTGATTTTTTACAAACTCCTCTCACCATGAGATGTTTGAAGTGGAATTTGTTGTCTAATTATAAGTTCATTTTTCTTATTGTATATTCTTCTTTTAATTTAGATTACTAATTTGTATCAACTAAATTTGTTGTTTTAATATCATCTCCTGTAAATAAAAAAAAACAATCTTAAAAAATAATAAAAATAGCTGCATTAATACATATTATTCTTTTAATTTTATCATTTGATTTTCACACAGTTAAACATTTATTTTTAACTAACACTTCAATATATATTTCTTTTACCCATATTTACACAAATCTTCTTTTGCAAAATATAAAAGAAAATTAAGCTAATTGTGACTTATAAGAATTTAAATTTTATTGTGATGCACTCATTAAGAGAAAAATTAGAAAAAAAAATTATTTTATCCATACAATATAATAAATTATATTTTACATATAAATTTTTAGATTGTTTTATAGTATTCTGATGTGTGAAAAATATAAAGGAATGAAAAAATGATTTCAGAGATTTGAACATGGAACATATAATATTGCAGGCAAACTTCTTATTTACAACTCCAAAAGTACATCGTGTTCGATCCTTTCAATTATAAAGATATATCAGTATTTTTGAGAATAATTTATATTTACAATTTAATAAAAAAATTAAAATTTTTATAATTTGATAATTATTATTAAATAATAGTATTTTCCGAATCTCAACTTTTTATTGAAATGTAAATAGGTTAGATGTGTTATATGCGATTGTCATTTCTATTTTGTTTTATTTTAATTAATATTAATTTTTATATTATATTTTTATATTATATATATTTACTTTTATATATACACATATATATTTTTTACTTATTACATTATAATGATTATAATTGATTACGATGAAGCTAGGATGAAGCGCCTCGGAAATACACACGCAGAGTTTCATATTTTAAGCTATGTACAATACATACACGTATATACGTATTTTGTGGTAAAGGCCATTTTACAATGGCATAAAGGCTGATTTATAGAGGCTGTAACTGTTAACTTTTGCCGGAACCGGTAAAGTTCAATATTGGAATTTCAATGCTTCTGTTTACACCATCGACATATATAATGGACTGAGCATTGCGATAGCCAGGCGAGCGCCCGCTATAGAGAGAGAGATACTACATGGGAGGCCTATTCTGTCTCTTTTGCTAGTATCTTATTGGTAACTTTGGTTCCCGCCCATCGAGGCGGGAAACAAATTTCAGTCCATTATATATGTCGATGGTTTACACTGAAAGCATGAACAAAAGCATTGAAATTGATTATATTGAACTTTACCGGTCCCGGCATAATGCGGCGTAATGAAATTTTAAGGTCATTCTACAATAGAGTCGTAAAGTCATAAGTCGTAAGAAATTGACCAATCACAGTTGATTATTCTCCTGAACTTCAACTGGGATTGGTCAATTTCTTACGACTTACGACTTTACGACTCTATTGTAGAATGACCTTTAAGAAGATTTAGGTCCATATTCTGAGTGGCTTATAATGGTCATTCTACAATAGAGTCGTAAAGTCGTAAGTCGTAAGAAATTGGCCAATCACAGTTGATTATTCTCCTGAACTTCAACTGGGATTGGTCAATTTTTTACGACTTACGACTTTACGACTTTACTCTATTGTAGAATGACCTTAAGCCTTCTGATTGGCTACGAGCAACTTTTAGAGGCACTTTTATCGGTAAAAAAGGATTCAGAATATGGACCTTAAAGCGTAAGACTTAAGAAATTGACCAATCACAATCGAATATTCTCTTAATACTTGACTGTGATTGGTCAATTTCTTAAATCGAGAATGTATAGCTTCATTTAAAGGTCATTCTACAATAGAGTCGTAAAGTCGTAAGTCGTAAGAAATTGACCAATCTCAGTTGAAGTTCAAGAGAATAATCAACTGTGATTGGTCAATTTCTTACGACTTATGACTTTACGACTCTATTGTAGAATGACCTTAAAGGTCATTCTACGTTTTCCCATGAAAACGCTAAAAAGTAGCGTCAACCATTGGTTGAACAATGAAGCAACTACTTACTTCTTTGTTCAACCAATGGTTGACGCTACTTTTTACCCGTCTACAATGGCCGCATTCAGCGGACTCAACCGCTAAGTAGCAATCGAACATGATTGGTTTCTACTTTCAGACCCGACCAATCAGCGTCGAATTATATCGGAAAATCTAGTAACGTTGCCCAACTGTTGAGTCCGCTGAATGCGGCCAATGACAGTAGGATTAGGCTCGGTTGCATCAACATTATTTTAGCTTTAAGCGAAACTTAAGGACTGAGCAGAATGGCTGACTTATAACCTTAAGACAGTGTTTTATGCCCTAAGTCTTTGTCTTAGGTAACGCACAATACTGTGTTATGTCTTTTAAAATTATAAGTTAGCCATTCTGCTCAGGCCCTAAATATATGTCTATCTTTATTTATTTAGAAAGAAAGATAAAGATATTTAAGTCTCGCTTAAAAACATTGGTACAACCGGGTCTAAATGGATTAAAGCAGTAACTTAAGAAATTGACCAATCATAGTCAAGCATCAAAAGAATACTCGACTGTGATTGGTCAATTTCTTGAGTTACAGCTTTAACCAATTGATCTTACTGCCATTGTAGACGACGCTTAATATTTTTTGTCAATAAATTTATAAATTTTTTATCAAATTTGATTTTCTAATGAATCTTTCAACTTCTTTAATTTACATTTCTGTATGTATACAGAGATTAAGACAGTGATTTCTATTGATTACAA
Organism: Camponotus fellah; assembly: GCA_030586385.1. Classification (NCBI taxonomy): domain Eukaryota; kingdom Metazoa; phylum Arthropoda; class Insecta; order Hymenoptera; family Formicidae; genus Camponotus; species Camponotus fellah. The sequence continues at coordinate 240,638 of JAPIVC010000299.1, read as the reverse complement.
TAAAAAAATATATATACTCATAACACATTAGGGCAGAACATAAAAAAATAATTTCGATTATAGGACTTTATTTATGAAGACTTTTATAAATTTATACCATTCTTCTGAGAAGTTCATTAATTTTATCCTCTCGATTTCCAAAGTCACCACCTTCTACATAATGGTTGGTTTTCTTACGCCACCCACCATTTGGTGTATTAAGCTAGAAACAATTAGAATGATTTTTAGATACACAATGTTATAATTTATACAATGTATATAAATTAATAAAAGTGTTTGAGTTTATCTTAGATTGTAATATTAAGATATCACATCCATTAGCAAGAAAAACCCTTATTACTTTTCGACATAATAGGAGGTTAATAGAATAAATTATTCTGTAACCATGCCTATGTCGTAATGCGAGATATTGATATGCATAAATGTTTTTTAATATTTTGAAAAGCACATACCTTGAAGGGCCACAGAAAATTGCTGGCATATTTAAACTTCGGACCAACAGTGAATATTTCGTGAATCAAATCTTCAGTGCAAATGATGTTAGAGCGACCTACGTAAAAATAAAAAAGAAAATAAAAATGAGTTTTTTGATATGTGATAACACACAATTTTATATAATAAAAAAAATAAATAACTTATAACAAGTTTTTGTACAAATTTCTCTGTCAATTCTGACTATATAAAAATTATAGTCAAATTTTTCCAAAACTTGCTTTATTAATTTTTGACAAGTTGGAAGGGAGAATGTTTATATTTCCAAGACTCCCATGGATTTGTCAAAAAATTACTAGTGTAAAAATATAGCACGCATATTAATCATACTTTAATATTTTACTGGTATTTAACATTTGCATATTAGCGTATTATGTGAAAAATAATTCACTTACCAAGTTTCTTCTCAATGATGGAATTGCTAGTTATTGGTATACGTTGTCTGTTTATCTTGGCAAATCCACGTTTATAGATCAACTCACGGACTGATTTTAAATTAGGATATCCCCATGTAATGTAAGGCTCGACAATACGTAACATATTAATAGTTGCCTTGTTCAATTTAACAAAGACACCATTATTAATCTGTTTCAGACGAAACAATTGTAATACTTTACGTACTTTTGGAGCAACTTGATTTACACTAAAAGAAATTATAATTATTAGGTAAATATAATTTATAAATATTATTAAAGAAACTTTACGATTTTGAAAAAAACAGTTTTTAATATTAACAATGATACAATATTTACCCTCGAATACGGATAACAAATGCAAGTCGTGCTTCACCAGGAATATAATAATTTCCGCGATTTTTAGCTTGTCTAATCAATCTGATTTCATCTCTCTCCTTCCTTCTGTATTCTTTTACATATTTTTCAGCTCTTTTAAATATCTGTTTTCTTTTCTTGTAACGATCTGCACGTTGCTAGAAAATAAAATAATGTAAATGAAAACTGGTCTTTGCATTTTACATAATGTTTATAAATATATAAATATTTAATGTTACATATGTAATTACCTTAATTGATATTTGTAGACGTGCGGCTTTAACTGCCTCACGGCGTTTTCTTTTTTTCAACACAGATTCCGGCACTGCCGGCAATTTCTTGGTTGGAACATCGCTTTCCTTTTTTCTATGTGGAAAAATATATTTATATGTTAGGATATCTTTGATATATATTCGTTCAAATGTATGTATATTTGAGAGACTAGTTAAATTTTTATTGAAAATTATGAAACACAAAGAAAAATTGTAAATTTTAGTATATTTTTTAAATATTTTTTAACTTTCGTTCATTGTACAAACATCAATAATAAATAATACAATAGATAATCAGATCAATTCGTGATCAAAAATTAAATGTTTTCCCTTATAATAATATAATATCGTAATCAATATTGGAGACAACAAGACAGATATGTATCTGCAAATTTTTAGTTTTAACAATCCTGACTGCTTGCTTTTTTAACGTAAAAATATAGATACATTTATATACATGCATAACAATAAATTGTTAATACAATGTCTGTGGAATTACAAAATCATATTATCGGCTGATGTAGTTAGATTTTAGAAGCTACTATGGTTTCTTACTCGTCTGCCATTTTTCCACGCGGTAGAAGAACTTTTAAGGATCAACAGAAATGATGAGAACTGAAGTGACGGACAAACTCCGAATTGATATTGGAGACTTCACGCGGTGACAATGCGAAACTTTGGTTTTCAGGGTAACCAACCGGAGATGCGTTCAGAAATCTTACTCGCATGGACTGCGTTTCGGAAACATCATCCGAGTGTACTCGGGTATCATTGGCCGCATTCAGCGGACTCAACCGCTAAGTAGCAATCGAATATGATTGGTTTCTACTTTTAGGTCCGACCAATCAGCGTTGAATTACATCAGAAAATCTAGTAACGTTGCCCAACTGTTGAGTCCGCTGAATGCGGCCATTATTTTATCCTTGTTATTCACCGAATGTTAAATAAGGACAAAATGGCCGCATTCAGCGGACTCAACTGCTAAGTAAAGGTCATTCTACAATAGAGTCGTAAAGTCGTAAGTCGTAAGAAATTGACGAATCCCAGTTGAAGTTTAGGAGAATAATCAATTGTGATTGGTCAATTTCTTACGACTTACGACTTTATTGTAGAATGACCTTAACAATCGAACATGATTGGTTTTTACTTTCAGATCTGACCAATCAGCGTCGAATTACATCGGAAAATCTAGTAATGTTGCTCAACTGTTGAGTCCGCTGAATGCGGCCAATAATAGCCGAGGGCATTCGGGTGATGTTTCCCATAGACTTATATAATAGACTTAAGCGTTGTCTACAATGGCAGTAGGATTAATGGATTAAAGCTGTAACTCAAGAAATTGACCAATCACAGTCGAATATTCTTTTGATGCTTGATTGTGATTGGTCAATTTCTTAAGTTACTGCTTTAATTCATTAATCCTACTGCCATTGTAGACGACGCTTTATATAATAGACCGCGCCATCTTATGGGCGCACGCACGCCGGAAGGACAGGGATAGTGATTGAGTCATCCGCTCTCTCTCACATTTGAGAGAGAGTGGGAGAAGACGGAGAAGGCGGAGAAGGCACCTTATTTCTTCTAACCTTTAACCTAACCTACTCTATGTTATTCTCTCCTTTATCCCCACCTTATCACATTTAGACAGAGAGAGCACAATTCCAGCTATTGCTCTCTCACTCTTGTGTCAGCGTAGGTTGCTCTCACGGTTGGCGCGGTCTATTACCCTTGGTCCACAATCTTGCTTTAAGAAATTAACCAATCGTATTTAATTATTCTTCTCACATTCGACTGTGATTGATTAATTTCTTACGACTCCGTCACTTAAAGCAAGATTGTGGACCCACACTAAAGGTCATTCTACAATAGAGTCGTAAAGTCGTAAGTCGTAAGAAATTGACCAATCCCAGTTGAAGTTCAGAAGAATAAGCAACTGTGATTAGTCAATTTCTTACGACTTCACTTCCATAGAATGACCTTTATATAAAAGTCATTCTACAATAGAGTCGTAAAGTCGTAAGTCGTAAGAAATTGACCAATCACAGTTGATTATTTTCCTGAACTTCAATTGGGATTGGTCAATTTCTTACGACTTATGACTTTACGACTCTATTGTAGAATGACCTTAAATCTATGATGTTTCCGAACGCAGCCATAGATTCAACTGTGAATTTTGATCACGTGACTGATTTGCTGCAGTGCTGCGTGCTGCATGCTGCGTATGAAAAGGCACCTTTACATGCGTAAGTCGGAACGCACCTTCTGGTACAGCTGCATGTCAGCTGTGTCCACGAAGTAAGAGAGAAGGAGATCGAACTCCATGGAAACAAAAGTGGTCCCGAAAAGTGGCACCTAATTGAGAGGGAGTCCGCTGAAAAGAATAGTTTCTTATGGTTGGGCACCATTTGCAATTATTAACCTTACCCGGCTAGCCCGGCTTTATCTTAATTGTTTACCTGTGGCTTTATGCATTTTTCATGATAAAAATGGCATGTTGGATACGTTGGATGCACTACCAAAGGAGGAAAGAAAGATTCTTCACGGAAGAAGAGCCTTTTACAGCTTGCACAGAAAAAATGTTTAATAATTAGTGTGATAATGGAATTGCTGCAAGAGGCATCAACGAGTTCAGCAAGAAAAGTCGCATCTGTGAATTATATTTTCAGAAAGATGACATTCTTCGAGAAGATATTTTTCATATGGCAGATGGTGCAACTATTACGGTGCAACGTAAAGTACCAAAGTTGAAAGAAGATGCTGTTCCATCTATTTTTCCATCAGAGATCATCAGTTATTATCGTTTGAATCTCATTAACGAGGAGCAACAGAAAGAACAGCAGAATGGAGAAACCAGCATTACAACTCAGTTAAAGAATATAGTTAATTGTTCCGTTTCTGTGCCAGCTAAATGTGAATCAGATAATCTTATCACGAACAAGGTTGTTCAGTAAATACAGATAACAAGTTGCAAACGTGGCCTGAAATTAAGACGAATCTGAAAAGTCTTACTCTTACATCAGAATACTGGATCCCTGTGATCACAGACGAGATGGCAATGTGGGCTTATTGGAAAGAAGACTTATCTTCCTATATATGGCGTGTTATACTTGAAAAAAATATGACACTTCGTGTAAGTATCTATCATTAGTTATATTGCAAGATTATGAATACAAAATCTTTCATGTCACTTTCTGTAACATTTGAAATATATCTCTAATGACGTCAGGTTTGTACTGGGGAAAAAGAAATTTGTTCTCTAGGTGGGAAAATGAAAAGTATAGAAGATATTCAGAAAATTCTTGAAAAATTATCCAATGTCAATCCATGTAAGGGAGTCGACAGTAAAATCTGGTACCTGTGAACATTTATTTATTATCATCATGTATTCAAATTTTTTAAAATAATATTATTGTAATGAAAAGCTTTTTATTTATATGTTTTGTTTATAATTAAAAATACAAAGTTTAAAAATTTTTTTTACGGATTGTGATGGATCTATAAAGTTTTGTACTAGAATTAAAGCATTGATTACAGGGATGAATAGTCGAACACCGATCAATGTATTAAAACCAGGCAATCAATCGTGGAAGGTAAACAATATTTCATAGTTCTATAAATATGTTGCGCAAAAACATAATTAATTTCAAGCTTTTTTTTTTTCATTGATATAGGACATTGAGAACTTCTTACAATATCTGCAAACATGGGAGAATGAAGCTAAAAAAGAAATTATAAATTTATAACAGAATCAACATGCTATGGATTAAAAGTATCCTTGAAAGCAGCCCTAGAAATTTGCACTTTTCTGATACAGAAATGTGATTTTAAATATTTGATGACTGCACGTCTTAATCATGAGACAACATATTATGTTGTCCCATATTGCCCTAGAGGTATACAATCGTTTTACTTTTAAACTTACGGAATTAGTACAATGTAATTTGCATAAAATTGTATTCTTTTATTTTAGCGCTTTTTCGGCATGATGCGACATTGCTGTGGGTCTAATGAACATCCGGACTCTCAGCTTTTCATTCAAATGTATAAGCTAGTGTCAACATATTCGCTAGTAAAACCGCCAAAAGGTTGTAACATATCTGGTGGAGAACTTATGAATGTTCTTTTGAGTATTAAAGACATAAAAGATTCCGCAGAAAGACAACAGCAGTGGCTAGATCAGATCGACACTATATTAGACAGAGGCAAAAATGTCGATATTCTGGCAGAAGCTGCTTCTGAGCTTGACACACATGACTATTTCTTATGCACGATTTCCGAGTATGTGCTAAGTTATATTGCTGGATATGTTGCTAGGAAAGGTCCGAGATTTGCCAAATTTGGGGATAGTAAGCAATCCATAGTGTGCGGGAATTGTCTCAAAACGTTGGGACCGAATGATCCAATACCAGAGAAACATCGATTAATATTATTAAAAACAAAAGGGAGCCTTAAACACCCGTCAGCTGCACTAGTCAATTTACTATCGATTTTAGAACAAGGGACAATCGAAGCGACTAAAACAGGTGACATAAATGCTGATACATTATTTAGTATCACAAATAAAATAGACGCACTATCCCCTCTACCTGTAGTTGGTTGTATAAAACATGATAATGAAGTTACGCACAAGATTGTACGATTTTTCTAATCACGAGAATGTTTTTTCTCTGTAAGCGATCAAATATAAATAATAACATTGAAAGAGAGCAAACAAAAGAAAGAAGGAAAAGTTCTAAGCTGAGCCAGGCAAGTGATAATTACTATAACAATATGCAATCTCCAAGCGCTCCTATCTGTTCTAAAGAAAATGCAGCACACACCAACATAAAACTAAAACCTGCCAGAAAAAGAAAATATAACAAAAGATAATAAATAAAGAAAATGTATATAAAGAGAATAAAAAACCAAAAACAACATAAATTATAAACTTGTTACTTTATTTCCTTTTTTCCATTTATATAATTTGTAAAATAAATATAGATGCATTTTGCAAATGTCGTATATGTACATTCAATAGGAAGAGAATTAAACTGAATCCACAGTTTTCAAAATTTCGCTAATTTCATCAATATTTCTTACTTTTATATGTTTTGAAAAGGGCATAATTTTGTCATCAATATAAATATTAATATGTAAATTGGGGAACACAGCGATTCTTTTTCTGATACTGTAATCATTTTCTGCTTTCATAAAACCGAAAAATGTATCGTTTCCACTTGAAAATCCCCAATTCGAAGAAGGCAGTTCGACTAAATGCAAATTTCTTTGCAAATATTTGAATTTCAACTTATCTGTCTCATGCTGCACTTTTTTTGAACTTTCTTCCATTATATGACTGAAAAAATATTATGTATTATTCATTTTTACTTAATCAAGTTTACTTCCATTATTACTTACTTTTCTGTTTTCCTGTTTTTTTTTTTCGATATTTTCCTGTTGTCGAAACAATGCACGCAATAAAAAAAGACATTTTCTTGCTTTCTCTTAATGTTTATTTGGCTTTAATCGCAAATTGGAGTAACAAACATTGCAGCGACCAGGGACGCAATGTATACAGCTGACACTTTACAAATGGCGTTCATTCATGAGAAACTATTCTTTCCAGCGGATTCCCTCCCAATTAGGTGCCACTTTTTGGGACCATTTTCTTTACTCGCGCGCTATCAAGTTCGATCTCCTTCTCTCTTACTTCGTGGCTGTGTCATAGTTGTGTACGTCATATTAAACGTCAAGATGGCTGAGCTTATCGCGATTCCATTAAAAAAACCTTCCGACGTTGACATAATAAAACCGCTTACAAATGTTATTAAATCAACTTACAACAGCCCAGGCAATCAGAAAGATTATACGGACGCTATCGCTGAATTTAGCAAGCTGAGAAACAACGCTCTTTGGCGAGCCTTTGAGAAGTATGAAAGTTCCTTGCAGGTTATCTACAGGTATGAGTCATCTTTAATTATTTCGATTGACAATTATATTTCGTACGACAATTATCGGTGTCACATGTTATTGTCATGAAAATTTTTTTTTTAAATTGTTCTATGAGATATATATTTTGTTTACTGGATTTTGGATACATATTTTACGCAATCGCGATCTGAAATCCACAAATTTACATTAGGCGATAAAATCAAATCTCACTGATCTTAACTAATATTTTTGATTAATTCAGTTTTATAATTTATCTACTGAATGTCGCCAATCTTATTTTTTTCGGATTTTTTTCATCTGAAAGGAAAGAATCGAGTAGTGATTTTTTTCACCTGAAAGGAAAGAATCAAAGTATCTTTTATTTTTAATAATATAGGTTGATGACAATGATTGAATTGCAAATGAATCAGAATTTACCATTTGTATTGATACAGAGAAAATTAAAGTTATATTTTAAGGAGTTATTCATATAATAAAACTCTATTAAACAAGCGTTGTTTTATTCTATTTCTATTAGAGTAATTATCTCTCACACAAATACACACACACACACATATATATATATATATATATATATATATATATATAATATATATATATATAATTTTATATATATATAATTATATATATATATATATATAATTTTATATATATATATAATTATATATATATATATATATATATATATATATATATATATATATATAAAATTAAAAACATTGTCAAGTAAAATATGTAATTTTATTTATAGCTATTATGATCAGTTATGTGCATTGGAAAGAAAAATTCCTGCTCATGAATTACAAATACCATTTAAATGGAAAGATGCCTTTGATCGTACAATTTTTGGTGGAAAACTCAGTTTAAGTAAGTATTAAAAAGAAGGAACATATGTAATTTTGTCACATCTTATGTGCTTTTTAATTTAAATTTTAACATCTTACTCTCTCAAATATATAATTTATTTATGAATTATTTCAAATAAATGATAGAAAAAGCATTGCATTGTACATAAATAATCTCTAAATTGAGAATATATCAGATAAATAGAACGACAGATAAGATAAAGTGATATAGATTACTTTAATGTGTATCAATGAAAATATGATATAACTCATAATATTGTTATGCACAGCCATTAGCACATTGGCATATGAAAAAGTATGTGTACTTTTCAATATTGCTTCTTTACAAAGTTCGATAGCTGCTACACAATCATTAGATAGCGATGAAGGATTGAAACTGTCAGCTAAATTATTTCAGGTTTGATCTTCCATATTCCTGTATTCTATTAACATTTTTACATATTATTTGACTGCATTAACGAATTAAAATTTTTCTTTAGCAATCAGCTGGGATATTTAATTATCTGAAAGGAAATGTCATGATGGCAATTCAACAAGAACCAACACCCGATATTAGTCCAGAAACACTCGGAGCATTGAGTGCATTAATGCTTGCTCAAGCACAAGAAATATTTGTGCATAAAGCAATCCATGATTCTATGAAAGATGGTATTGTTGCTAGATTGGCAGCACAAGCAGAAGAATTATATGCAGATGCCTTAAAATTATTTCAGAAAGAAATTTTTCGCGCATTTTGGGACAAAGAATGGGTGCCTTTGGTTAGTATATCAAATATAAATAATTTTTTTTAAATATTTATATATATTATTTTATAGATAAGTGTTGTTTACAGATAGCAAGTAAACAAGCTGGTTACCGCGCTATGGCCGAATATTATCAATCACTTGTATGCAAAAATAATAAAGTGATTGGAGAAGAAATTGCTAGATTAGAGGTAATTGTATCAATTCAGTTATCTATTTTTTAAATTGTTTATAACGACACGTTAATATTTTCAGCATGCTGTGGAGTTGTTCAAAGCTGCCCAACAAAGATCAAATAAGCCGAGCTTATTTCAAGATTATGCCAACAAAGCACAGAGAAATCTAACAGAAGTAAAAAAAGATAACGATTTTATATATCACGAAAGGATTCCAGACATCAAGAATGTGGAAACTATAGGAAAAGCTACCGTTGCTAAACTACTCCCACTTCCTGAAAAATTCAGTTCTGATTTTAAAGGTTAAAGGCAATATTAATAATTTTACAGAGAAAAAATATCTTTTTTCTTTTCTATAAATATTGCTCAAGTATTGTCTTGTTTATAGATTTGTTTGCTGAACTATTACCTGTCACTATACACAACGCATTGTCAGCCTATGAAAATCGTCGTAATGAACTTGTTAACTACGAAGTTTCAAATCTTCGAGAAATGACCCAACTTTTAAACAGGTATATATATATATATATATATATATATATATATATATATATACACACACACACACATACATACATACAAACATACATATATACGTACATACGTACATACGTACATACATACATACATACATACATATAGTGTCTTATTTTAAGCGTCCACCCTAAATATCTCTTTCATTTTTGATTTTAAAGAAAAATGGTTCAGACATGTTTTGTATGGTTTCGAGAGGGCCATAAGATGGGACCATTGGTTTGACCTTAAAGAGTCATTTGAAGGTCACGTGAAGGCTACCTCAATTTTTTTAAATGGTACCCCCTATTTTTTATTATATATTCTTGTAGTTTACCTCGAGGGCTTTTCAAAACCCTATAATTAAATGTTTCTCCATTAAGTACTTTTCGAGTTATAAGGCTTGAAATAATATCTTAATTTTACATAAACGATAAAATATCTAGTAAAATATTCATTTTTTGATTACCTTAATACTTTTATGTACAAAATAATGGGAGGAATCAATTGTTGCAAAGAAAAACATAGTTTCGAAGAAGAAATATGTAATTTGCAATTAACAGTTACATATTTTTTCTTCGAAACAACTATGTTTTTTCTTTACACCAATTGATTCCTCTCATTATTTTGTACATAAAAGTATTAAAATAAGATAATCGTAAAATGAATATTTTACTAGATATTTTATCGTTATGTAAATTAAGATATTACTTTAAGCTTTATAACTCGAAAATACTTAATGGAAGAATATTTAATTATAGTGTTTTGGAAAGTTCTCAAGGTCAGCTACAAGAACATGTAATAAAAATAGGGAGTGCCATTTAAAAATGAAGTGGCCTTCACGTGATCTTCAAATGACTCTTCAAGGTCAAACCAATGGTACCATCTTAAAGCCCCCTCGAAACCATACAAAACATGTCTGAACCATTTTTCTCTAAAATAAAAATGAGAGAGATATTTGGAATAGATATTTAAAATGGGACACTATATATATATGTGTGTGTGTGTGTGTGTGTGTGTGTGTGTGTGTGTGTGTGTGTGTGTGTGTGTGTGTGTGTGTGTGTGTGCGCGTGCGTGCGTGCGTGTGCGTGTGCGTGTGCGTGTGCGTGTGCGTGTGTGTGTATAAAATAGAATAATATAGAATATTATAGACCTGTAATTAAATTTTATTATAGTGTTTTGGCAAGTTTGAATTTACCAGCAGCTCTAGAAGATACAAGTGGAACAGAAATACCTCAATCATTATTGGAGAAAGCGCTTTATGTGCGAAATGCAGGAGGCATACAAGCTTTGGAAGTAGCTATGAAAGAACTGCCGGATTTATTGCAGCGTAATAAAGAACTTTTAGATGAGGTAAAAAAATATATATATATTCTCTTATGTATTTTTTAAAGTTTTTTCAAATTTCATATTTTTTATATACATTATAGTGTGAGAGAATGTTGCAAGAGGAACGTGAATCTGACAATCAACTAAGAGAACAGTTCAAAGAACGTTGGAAGCGAACACCCAGTACTCGATTAACGGAACAATTTACTAATAATTTACAAAAATACCGTGAAATCATTAATAACGCAGTTTCTGCTGATAAGGTAAAATAATACTTTTTACTTAAAAGTAAAAAAATATACAACTTTATGTATCTGTAATTTTATGAATATTTTATTATATTTATTTATGCATAGGTGGTTCGTGAAAAATACGAAAATCATAAAGAAGGAATGGAAATTTTAAGTTTAGATGAGGATGAACTTACTAGAACTGTTCCACAAGGTTTGGCTGTTCAAGAAAGTAATGTTGTTATACAACTCAGGAAATTAATGGACGATGTAGGTGGATAATAATACAATAAAGAGAATCATACGTAATAGAATTGAATACTTGAATTTTTATTAAATATATATATATATTTTCTTTTAGGTGGAAACATTGAAAGCTGAACGAGATGCTATTGAAAGTGAATTTAAATCTGCTACTAATGATATGAAGAGTACATTCCTTTCAGCTTTAGCTAAGGACAGTGTAATCGATGAACCGAATTTATCTGTCGAGAGTTTGGGAAAATATTATGGACCTTTACAAAAACAAGTACGAGAAAGCATAGCGCATCAGGAAAAATTAATTGCTGAAGTTCAGGTATGCCTAAGATTTTCACACATTCAAAAAATATAATATAAAAGATAAAAAAATACACGTGTGTGTATATATGTATGTATATGTACACACACACACACACACACACGGAATCAGATTCCTGCCACATCCACCACGTTGACTCTAGATAATGCCAAGAGTAGGATACACACATATGCATATGTACGCGCATGCATTCACGCAAGATTTAAATCCAACCATATGGAGCATCTTGGGTCGAGTTACACTTTATTTCTTTTATTGAAAAAGTTTTTCTCGATAATTTATTGTTGAATTGCAGATTTTACAAGAAAAGGCCATTTCGCAACATTTTCTTTAAAACGGTATAATTTTATTAAAAAAGGTAGTAGAAAATTGTTCAAAATATGGATTTATTAGGAAAAATGAGCTTCAAAACTCATACATTTATGTGTTAGTGTGTAGATTCTCCTAAATAATGCAGCAGTTTTAAAAGTTTAAAAAAAAATTTTGTTTCCCATATTTTGAAGGCTATCTTCAATGTCCGCCATTTTATAAATCATTTTTTATAATTCAAATTTAGTTTCCTTGATTTTTAAGAGAAATATTCGAGTTTCAATTTGAACTTTGTTTTATCTCGATACAATTATTTTTGGCTGATTTATCACTATTTGAAAATGAGAAAAAATTGTATTCAAATTTAGCCCGTTTTCTTTGCGGATGAGAGAGAAAGAAAGTGTGTGTGTGTGTGTGTGTGTGTGTGTGTGTGTGTGTGTTGGGGGGGGGGGGGGGGGGGGGGGGGGGGGGGGGTGTGTGTGTGTGTGTGTGTGTGTGTGTGTGTGTGTGTGTGTGTGTGTGTGTGTGTGTGTGTGTGTGTGTGTGTGTGTGTGTGTGTGTGTGTGTGTGTGTGTGTGTGTGTGTGTGTGTGTGTGTGTGTGTGTGTGTGTGTGTGTGTGTGTGTGTGTGTGTGTGTGTGTGTGTGTGTGTGTGTGTGTGTGTGTGTGTGTGTGTGTGTGTGTGTGTGTGTGTGTGTGTGTGTGTGTGTGTGTGTGTGTGTGTGTGTGTGTGTGTGTGTGTGTGTGTGTGTGTGTGTGTGTGTGTGTGTGTGTGTGTGTGTGTGTGTGTGTGTGTGTGTGTGTGTGTGTGTGTGTGTGTGTGTGTGTGTGTGTGTGTGTGTGTGTGTGTGTGTGTGTGTGTGTGTGTGTGTGTGTGTGTGTGTGTGTGTGTGTGTGTGTGTGTGTGTGTGTGTGTGTGTGTGTGTGT